>CM051265.1:2310789-2370789 GCA_027921565.1 Artemia sinica
ACCCAAGAAAGTTGAAAAAAAAATCAATAAAACAAATCTACGGGAGCTTGTAAAAAGTAGGAGCAGTAAAAAGTAGGAACATTCAAAACATTCCCAAACAATATTTCTTTTGAAAATCTAGAGCAACCATATTTCGCCAGAAAAGAGAACCATGCAAATTTTTTACATTTAAAGTGTGGATAACAAAAACAAAATTCCTGCTTTGATTTTACAATTAAACATAAAAAGTTTTATTTAAAAAAAATCACCTCTGGAAATACTGGATGGCAAAAGTGATTGTTCCAAGAGTTTTGTAACAAGTCAGGAATGAAAACAGTGCGAAGTATTACATCCTACGGAACACTGAGATAGGAGGCATTAGATTTAGCCCCGAAATCCAGGTCAACGATATAGACTTTCCAGGCGATACAGCTGTGCTTAAGTAAATAAGACGACTTCAAGAACTACTAGATGTGGTTATGAAAAAGGTCAACCATCTTGGTCAGTGAGTGAATGCAGAGAAAAACAAATCTATAGCAACTAGCGACTCTCCTCTGTCCATTAAATGTGGCGACCAAGATGTTGAACAAGCTTTCCTCGTTCAGATACCTTGGAAGCATCATCGAGAACACTGGCTCGACAGTGAAAAAAGTGTTAACAAGAACAGAACAGGCAAAAGGTGCCTCGAACAAACTATGTCAAGGGTATAAATCTCAGCAATTTTCTCTGCGCCAAAGTTACACCGTTTTAACAGCAATGTTATGACAATACTACTTTACGCCAGTGTTGCCAGAAGTCTGGTTTAAAGTTGCGCCGTCATAAAAGTGAAAATGCACTGAAAGCCCTATTTTCTTGTGTTAATACACCAAATCAACGACCCCCCCCCAAAAAAAAACAAAAAAAAACTGCCGATAAGAAAAATTCAACAGCCTCAAAAAAGCGCCAAAATGGCGCAAATGTCTCCCATCTGGCAACTCTACTTTACGCCCCTAAAACAAGGCACCTGAATCAGAAACAAGAGAAGAAAGTCCTAGCTTCTGAAAACTCGTGCTTCCAAAGAACACTGAACGTCCACAGATCACAGAAGACGACAAACCAGTCCATCCGTGAAGACGACAACCTCTAGTGATCGACATCCAGAGTGCAAGGGTGAATATATTTGGGACAACTCCTCCGTACGGACAAACATAGACTCCTAAAAGCCACTTTAGACTGAAAACCACCAGAAAGTCATAGCCGGAAAAGACCCAACAATAAATCGCTTCGGACCTATGAGAGGGATCTATGCAACCTGTACAAACCATTCCACCAGAGTGGGAGGACTTCACTGCAGCAGCCGACCTGAGGGATGATTGGCGGCTTCTCGTTGATGGCCTGGGTGCTTCAGAAAGCACAGGTGGTCAAAAGATCTATGGTAAGCTAACTAGTCCTCAGCCAGTTCTTAGTATATTCTCTCATGATGATACCTGATCTTGACCTCAGCCAGGATACGAGGAGATACCTTAAGTCACCTTAACCTCAGGGACGCCCATCCACAAAAAATTCGGGGGGGGGGGGGGGGGGTGAGCCGAGAGTATTAATGATTCTTTCTTTTTACCACAAAGGTACAAAAGAAGCAATTTTCCAAATCTAGAAGAGGGGGACATGCCTGTTGTTTTTTTTCTTATGAAAATATACAAAAACGTATTTTTTCAAAATCTAGGACGGAAACTGCCCACCCCCCACCCACAAAAAAAAAAAACCCAGAATTCAACTGGATGGGCAGAGGTGCAGTCGTTTTAGGGAGATCTAATTTAAGGGAATAGCCAATTCCATTTAAGGAAAACCCTATTTAAGCATAGTTTTCTACATTTGAGGAGAGATGCACACTACCAGACCCTCTTGCTTCTAGAATTGCCGCTTGCTCTTACTTGAAAAAATACTACTCCCACTTTTTTAAAGAAAAGACAAATCTTCTTCGTAGTGAAAATCGCTGAAGCCTATCCATCCCTTCCCACTAATAAGCCTAGATTAAAACTAAGCCGAACTTAACAATGACTAAAAACACGCAAGACAAGTCATAATGTAACATGCTTTGCTTACAGTAAATAATTTAAAAAACAAAATTCCAAAATACAATTTTTCGAAGCACTTGCAATGATTTGCATTTGTCATAACATCAACAGCAACACACAGAAAAAATAAATTTTAAATATTAATCAAGGTTTAAAAACGTGAGCTACCACAAATAAGGTGGGCCTACCCCCTTCCAAGCAATATTTCGAATCACAAAATCAAACACATGATTCGCCAATTGATTTTCTGTACATTTGAAAGGAACCCATTTAAAAGGAAGAAAGTCTAGATAAAAATTTACTGAATATAGGACTAACGTTTAAGATATAATTATGTTTATTCCTGGAAGTATCAACAGTTCTTGATCTTTCACGGTTATAATGATAAAACCGAAAGGGTTTAGAAATACATTTTGGTTTAGGTAATACGCAAATGATGCTCTGCTTTTTGAAGGGTTTTGATGGGGGGATGTCCACTATTTTTCCGAGTTTCAATTTTTGTTCGTTTCAGTTTGACCTGATTTTTCATTATAACTTCTGTTTATTTTAGGTTTCATCTTTTCATCCATGGTAGTATATTTTTGTATATTCATTTTAATTTTTGTTCATTTTATGTTTCATTTTTTTATTCACAATAATTTTTATTCGTTTTAAAATATGAATTATTATGCGGTTATTTCTACTCGTTTTAGGCTTTAATATGGATCTTTATTTTTCCTTCGAAAAACCTTTTTGGAAATTGTTTTTTTCTAACTTAATATCTGTTCTTTTTTATTTACATTGTTCTATTATGGGTAATTTTCTAGAATATTTGGAAAGTATTTTTTTAAGTTTTTCTGCTTATGAGTTAAAATGCTGGATTTTCACTTGACTTTTTGCAAGATTTTGATGTTCACTCAAAATATTCGGTCGGCTGCAGTTTTTTAAATAATATTTTGACGATAAAATTCAGGGTGGATGAAAGGGGAATATTAATTATTCGGACTGGAAATCTGCATCAATGTTCCTTCTTTATTGGGCTGAAGCCATCCTATCCTGAAGAGCACTTGGGATTTCAGAATAATTCTGAATAGCTTTCTAAATGTACCTGCCTTTCTTTCAATAAGCAAAGGATAATAAATGCTCACACAAATCCTAGCAAAGCATTACTTAATCAACGATTTTGATGAATACTGCTAAAGGACTGTAGAAAAGAAAAATTAATGATCGTCAATCCATGATGACATATTGATGACATATTGACATAATGACAATCCATGATGACATAAATTAATGATCGTCAA
Organism: Artemia sinica; assembly: GCA_027921565.1. Classification (NCBI taxonomy): domain Eukaryota; kingdom Metazoa; phylum Arthropoda; class Branchiopoda; order Anostraca; family Artemiidae; genus Artemia; species Artemia sinica. The sequence continues at coordinate 2,314,106 of CM051265.1, forward strand.
TCCATGATGACATATTGATAAAACCAAAGCTGAAATTTAAGTTGATATAACCTACGCTTTGATACAAGATATACTAAAAGCGAAAGAAATGCTTGGGTCAGCTCTGTCGGTAAAACTGCTTTTGAAACATACAAAGCTACCCAAAAGCATTGTTGCCAAAACAAGAAATAGTGAGAATAAAACAAGAATGATTACTTACCACCAATACTACATGATAACGTGTGTCGATACAACCTAAGCTACAGTACGAGATATACTAAAAGAAAAGAGGGGAAAAAAAATACTTGTCAGTTATATTGAGCAAGGTGGCTACAATAACATCTCGACCCGTCCGAAACATTGTTGCCAATAGAAGAAATAGAAGCTTCATACCTGACCCAGGCAATTCAGACCACCAATGAGAACAACTGTCGTTGTGAATTATTATGTTCGCCATATTCCAACAGAGCAAACTTAAAGGAAGAAGATGGTCTTTCGAACCGAGGTTCCCATTTAAATGTCCAAATCTTCAGGGTTTTCTCCTTATTTATAAATATATAGCCTAATATTTAGCCTATTAGGAATATACAACCTAAACTGAAATATAAGACAAATTAAAGTGAAATAAAATTAAATACTTGTATCAGTTGCATTAATAAAGCTGCCTATGAAAAAATCTAGAGCTGCCAAAAGCATTGTTGCCAGCAGAAGAAACTGAAGCTTTATCACCCATTTGACTCCAGCTAAATTGAGACCACCAAGGAGAAAAACTACTGCTGTTGCCATTGCACGCTGAATCCAAGGCTGTGCCGATTCTTCAACTGTAATTAACGAGGATATTGACTCCGCAAAACCCATGAGACATAATGCCCCTCCAACGCTCTGAGAAATACAAATAAATTAGATTACATCTTAGGGTTACTTATGATACAGTGCGTTTACTTTACGCACTGTTAGAATAGACAGTGTATAAAAAAAAGAAAGGATAAGCATGTGTAAAACATTTTTGAAAGTTTCCACAGCATTGAGCATAATGGCCATTTTGAAACTTGGAACTGGCGCCATTTGGTGCTGTAGAAGCACCACAGCGCTGCAGGGTCATTGAAGGGGTGGCAGGTTAACCTCTGTTCAGTTTTGGCCAAAAAAGAGCAATCAAAATTTAATTTATGATTATATGAGCCTTCTTCAAAGCATCCACGATCACACTTTCTACGTTGAGGTAAAAAAAAAATGATTGATTCACAGGAGGCATGTCACTCTTTACTAAGTCAATTCGACTAGTGTTGACCATAGTAATGTTTTTAAATCAAAAATCTGAAAGAAACACGATAAGGCATGCTTTTACCTAAGAACATTAGTTTAAAATCAATCTATGGTAAAGAGCCCCTTCATTTTATTGTTCCTGATAAAATCATCTTAATTTAATTTTTATCTAATCAAATTAGCTATTAATTAGTTGAGACTTTTAATAAACTAGATAATTTGAAAAAAACGTTTAGCTTTATTCAAAGTCTTAGTTGAGGTTTTCAGTAAAGTGTTATGTTAGTTTCCATTTTATTGATAGTTAAGCATTAATAATTGGGTGAGGAGATACAATCAAATCAATACAATGAAAGGAATGAAACAGAGTCCTATGTTGGTCTGGTCAGAGTGATCAAATAACTTTTATTCCATAGGATCGAGACTTTATTTTTGTGAATACTACTAATACTGCTGCCAATAGCTCATTTCAGCACAAATCCAACTGAGGCCAATGTACCTTCGCACGCTCCTCCACCATCCCAATATATCCAAAGCTTACTCTTCATTCCCTCTCATGAAGTTTAAATTTTGCTTAAGATCCTATCTAAGACATTTCAGCAAAGTTCTCAGGACCTTATCTCAACAAAGAAAAGCTCTGAATTCTTTCCTGTTTGTGATTGTTTATGTGATATTCTGCAACATTTTTTGTGTGTAGCATCGAAAACAAAAGCCATATGCTGTTCATTTAAGCCTGACTCCTCGTAAAAATCTCAGCTTTCTGCTTGGAGATAACGTAAGGTGGGTCGACGAGTTTATCCACCTTTGTAGCTTACTTAGCGCCCACTATAACCACCCAAAAGACATTATGAGACAGCTGTCACTTGCGAACTCCAAGTTTCAAAGCTCTATTCTGATTTTTTTTTTTTTGGGGGGGGGGGCAATACCTTCTCTTAGATTCTGAAATTTACCTTTATAATTCTTAAAAACCAAAAAGAAAAAAAAAATCCTCTCCATGATTTTGAATAACAGCGTCTAATGCCCATCACGAAGAACACTAAAAACAAGACCGTTCCTCTTACTTTTCACCCTATTGCCATCTATGTCTGTGAATTCTGGACTCTTGAAACAGATGATTAGTGCCGGCTCACTACTCGGCTCACAATTTCGGAAACAGTTGACAATTCGATTTTAATTAAAGGTCAAAGTTTATTTTGACCCAACCTGAAATGTGCACAAAGATATATATTGCCCTTTTTTTAAAAAGAGGTTTTTTTTTTATCTTCGGTCCATTGTAAAACAATAGTAAATGTTCGTATAAAAAATAATGAACAAATACGATGATTATATGTTACGGTTTTAAAAATACTTAACGGTGTGGCTGGGTACCACTGATTGTGTGGTACTGGCTGGGTACTGGTGTGTGGTTGTGTGGCTGGGTACCACTGCTCAAAGACAAACATGAGTTTCCTCGTGTTGCCCAGTGTATGAATTCTGCACGTATGAATCTTTATCGGGTGTGTTCTTATAAGTACCTGGGGGTTTATATTGATGATGTTTTATCATTCAAGCGCCATGTACATTATGTTTGTAAAACTGTGTCTCGTAACCTGGGTATATGAGAAAACTTAAGCATTTTTTTCCTCCTTTCGTTATGCGCCTTCTTTATTATTCCCTTATCCATCCATATATATTGTATTGTAGTAGCGTTTGACTTGGAACATTTCCTTCTATTGCTCGGCCAATACGAGTTCTACAAAACAACGCTGTTCGGCTGTTAGATGGCCTACAACCCCGGGATTCGGTACGAAACGTGTATGAGCGTGTAAAGATACTGCCAGCTTCCGGATTACGGGAGTTGTATACACTTCTATTCATTTTTAGGATTCAGAGGGGTATAAACCTCCCGTGTTTTGATAGCTTGGCTAACCTGAGATCTTCTGTCCATGATTATGATACTAGGTCATCTGCAGAGATTAATATTCCACTGGTAGTTTCGGCCCGATCGATGTTTTCTTTGCTTCACAGGGGGATCAGAAGTTGGAACCATCTTGATCAAAATATAAAAAATATAGGTGATATTTCTTCGTTTAAGATAGTAATTAAAGGGATGCTTTTTAGTAAGTATGAATTTTAGGGGTTTTTTTTGTTTTTTTTTTTAATGATGATATTGGTAAATTTTTATGGCTCCTGGGGGATGATTATGAATATGATAGCAAATTTAATGAAAATGTTAATGTTTAAGGTTTGTGGTGCTGTTTGGGGACTGTGATATAGATAGGTTATTATTTTTTTCGTTTTTTTTATTGTTTTGTTATGTTAGTGTATTTTTGCCACCCCCTTGGACAAGTTTTTACTTCTTGGGGTGGCCGCTAAACTTATGTTAAATTGTTTGTTTGTTTAGAATAAATCTCTCTCTCTCTCTCTATCAAGCTTGGGAGTTAAATTATACTTTGCTTACAAAGAGATAAGCAAAGTTAAATATTTTTCTTTGGAAAATTAGTAGATTACAGATAGCACATAACTAGAACTCAGCATGGAGTTAGCAAACAACAATTTTGTGCTCCCCTTCTTTTTTCTAAAATCTATCTAGCCTTGACTTGAATGAATGGTTTTTTGGTTGATATCAAAAAATGGTAGCAAGAACATTTTACAGAAAATTAATGGCAGGTTAACTTGCACCAGTTAGATCACCAAAACTACAGAAAGCAGCAAACACTACAAAATTATAAGCCAGAATAAAGATTATTAATAAATTTAACAGAACCGGTATATTTAATTACAAATATATTACAACAAACACTTGCGCAAGATATATGTATGGCTCCATGCTTTTGAAAATACCAGTCTGTGAAAAATAAACAAGCAATCAACGATTAATTATTAAATAAAACAAAAATAATTAACATCAATGATTATACCAGAATAAAGGGTGCGTCAAAACACCTCAAAATCTTACCAGCAATGACTCAAGAAGTTGCAATTAATGATAATAATATATATGATATTTAGCAGCTCACATCTGGCAAAGCTAGGCCGAAGGGATCAACTTGCCAGTCATAACTTAGAGATGCATCGGAAACTGAAACATTCTTTTTTTTCTTGAATTTATTAGACTTGAAACATATAAGAGAACTTAATATTTCAATATGGCATTTTAAAATACAAGATCCTAGTAGTTATTTTTATGAAAAATCTCTGTTGATTCTGCCCCCTCCTTCGGCTCTTAGGTGTTCTGGAACATATCCAATTCCCTTTGTTAATTGTGAAAGATCTAGATTTTCAATTAGACACCAAATACCATTTATTTCAAATAAATATAAGTTGAAAGATGGAATTCAAATTGAGTCATTTCGGCAAATACAAGTTCTAAAGAAGAAAATATTAAAATTACATGACCTGTGATGGTGGAATAGAATTTTTTTTATTATTATTACTATTATTATTTTTGTTTATATTTGTTAGTCATGTTGGGATGGCCTTCCATGCCCACTTGTCCAGCGTTTGTTTTCTTTATGTTTTGTTCTGTTTTTTGTTTTTTTCTCTTTAAACAATTTTTTTTCTCTCTTTTCGTTATTTTGAGAAAATGTTTTCTTTTGCGTGTTTTTTAGTTTTTTCTGTGTGTTTTTTATTATTATTAATACCCAATTTCACGAGCTCTGCTCTCTGTTGGGGGTATATGTTTTTGTTATGTTGAATTAATCAAATAACACAGTTATGTACTGTCGCCATGTGGAAAAACCTCTCAGAAGTGGTCATCCATAAAGGAAATTCTCTTAGCTCCTTTAAAAGAAGGTATATGACAACACCGTAAACCTGAAAATTTGTTTGGATTTATCTTTTATTTTTACTTTGAAAATTTTGGTTCTTTGTGATTTTGATTCTGACAAAAGGCCAGAGAAATCTGGCTTTTATTTTGAACAAATTCAAAAATAGAGGACCGTTTACTTTTCGTGAAACGGGTTACAAGCTTCGTTTTCATTTTTAATTATTTTCGTGGTTATTGAAATAAAAAATTTGCATCGTTTTCATCTTTCCCTCTTCTTATTATACATATTTTGTATAATAAGAATATGTATATACTACAATATGTATATACTCTTCTTATTATACATATTTTGTAGTATATATACATATACTACTTTATTATACATATAATTGAACATTGTTTTGAAGCTACTAACACATAATAGCAATTTGAGCAAAATTGTTGTTACGATCCTAGTTATGGTAAAGCATGAATTGCTGCTAAGTGTAAGAAACCGTGTTTCGACGCAAATACCAAAGCCCATTCTTTTGTTGTCAAATGTGCCCTGTTTATTGTTAAATCTTTTATTGTCAAACCTGTGAGCCATCAAAACCTACCTGTCCAAAGCAATAAAGAAGTCCAACAGCACCACCAATCCTGGAGCCAAGAACATGACTTAGCAAGAAATAAACGCCACCACTCTCTACTTTACATCTTTCGCATATACCAATGGCAGACAGGACGGAGATTAACACAACTGACACTAAAACCCGAAATAAATTTATTTAAATTAGAAAGAAGAGAAGGGGACACAAATCTGACAAAACTATAATAGAAACTGCGCACACAAATCATAGTATATATGTTTGGAATATATTTGCAAAAACATGTTTGGTTTAAGCACCTAACTTACGATATCGACCACGTATTTGTAATTAGTTACTTCAAAACCAAAACTCCTTGGATTTCCATATTCCGATATTAGTCTCAGATATAAAATTTGAAACAAATTGTGGTAGGAATTGGAACACGTTTGTGGAAATTATGTTTGATTTAAGATACTCAAATTACAATTTCACCTATATATTTGTAATTGGTTAATCCAAAAGCCCATAAACCTTGGATTTCCATATTGTAGCGATAGCCTCAGATTTAAAATCAACAAGCTCAGAAATCCCCCAAGACAAATTTTGATAGGAGCTAGAATACATTCCAAATTATATACAAACAAATAAATATAGCAGAATCGTCAAACATAGATAGAAAATTGCAAATGCACTCATTAGCAGTTACGCACGCATCAGTATTTTTCGGAAAAAAATAAATTCGATCGAAAAAAAAACAAAATTATACGAATAACATTGGAGATACTGACACTTCGGAGGCATGGGCCTGGAGATACCTCTTGCGTAGGGTTTTACTTAAAAGGTTTACGTCTGTATGCTATATATATAGATGTGTACACAATTATGAACGGCTTATAGATATCGAAAAAAAAAAACAATCTTCAAGCTGTTTAAATTTCCGAATTCTGTCTAATTTTATCGTTAGATAAACAAACGAGTATGCGTTTGAAAATTCATTTTGTGATAATTAACATGACAAGTTAAACGACTAAGCATTAGCCATCATACAGTTAAGGATTTTTCACATTGACGGAAGAGTCTCACAAATAAAAACGGACTAATAACATATTATTCGCTAATTTTACCACCCTTAAGAAAACTAAATAAATTGGTAAAATTAATGTTTTATATATGTTTGAAATTAATGGATTTAAAAGGAAGAAAAAATTCAAAATTAATTTGCATATTGGACTAGTAAACTGAACTGACTGCTACAAAAATACTAATATATAAAAAAAAAAATCCTGGGAGTTTTAACAGTATTTTTTTTTACCCAACAATAAATAGGAACGATTTAAAGTAAATTTTATTTTTAGCAAAGCAGAGATGACAATCTAACCTTCGGGAATAACAGGACCAAAGGACGGCAACGACACAAATCTCAGTATTAATTTTTGTTAGTTTTAGTGGTATTTTCAGCATTAATAGACATTTCTGTTTGTTTTAAGTGTGTTATGAGGTGCCCTTCGATCACTTTTACTCTTAAAAAGAGCACTAGAGCGTCTGATTACAAATCCCATGAGCCCCCTCAGAAGTTTATATGACCATGCTTTCTATAAAAACTTATATGCCCCAGGGCATAACTTACACCCTTGCCCTGAGGGCTGGGGGGGGGGTTATCCTCAAAGACATAATTTCCAGACCTTTCGAATACGTTGAACAAAATGGCTATCTCAAAATTTTGATTGGAAGTGTTGGGGAAATGACGAGCGTGGGGAGGGGGGGGGGGGGGGGCAAGAATGATTGTTGGGGGGGGGCGTCGACCTTCCCTTATAGATGTGACGCCGGGGACTAGTGGTAATTGCAGTAGCAGTGTTAGGTAACATATCATTCGGTTCTAATTTTCGCCAGTTTCCGATTAAAATCCGCCTTTTTTTATTTACATATTTTCACATTTACGTTTCATTTACATATAAAATTCGCTCGGTGCGAACAAAAAGCTCCTCCCACTTATTTGTGCACTTATGGATTAGTGTGTGTGCGTCAATCAATGAGAAAAGGTTAGAAAGTGCATTATTCGTAATTGCGAAAGCAGAAACAAACTTGGTGAGCCGGCCAAGTGGTTTGCAACTGTCCCATCTCACAGGTATGACTTAATTTATATACAAATTATGACAATCTATTATTTATATACAGTGGACTCAACTGATTGGCCTATGTAGGATTTTATAAAAAAAAGGGGTCGGGGGGGTTGATGAAATTTGTGAAAATAAGGAATTTTTTTCTTCTAATAAACTGGTGGAATAGGTGTGATGGTTTCAGGGGCGGATCCAGGATTGTTTAGGGGGGGGGCAAAATAGGTCGATCCGATAAACTTACGTTAGGAGCAAGTTAAATTAATGCAAACTTGCGTTAATTAAGTAAATTACACTACTTTAGGGGGGTACCCCTAAAGTAGTCTTTAGGGGGGGGGGGTACCCCCCCCCCCTCTGGATCCGCAACTGGATGGTTTATCATTTTTTTTCAGGTCGTGATACTTATTTTCTCAGATTGTAGTTCCTATGGTACTCGAAAAGTCTAGTTACCTGTTTTGGCGGAGAGCCGAGATAAGACTAGTTTCGTTTTCAATCAATGTTTTCATATGAAATCGGCAGAGGCAGACCTTTCCTGAACTTTAAACAATAAACACCTCTGTTTGAAAATCTTTGCACTTTGTGAATTTAGATAGCAATAAGGGTTCCTGATTGAGACCAATTTTAGGACTTGGGTTCTAATTATTGGTTGCTGTGGTAAAAGTTGCCACAATAGCCCTATCCAAGAAAATACCAAACGTCTGTTAATAAGTGTTTTTCGTAAAATTCTTAGGGAGTTTTCAGAAAATTGAAGGACATCACACATTTTAGTGGCAGATCCAAAATTTTACGGGGCTTTACGCTAGAAAAGCTCCTATTATAGAATATTCTTCCAGTTTGTTTACCAGAAAATAAATAAAATGCATTTCTTACTGCTGAGTCTGTATAATCTTAGACCTTTTACGGCACAATTTCCAAAATATTTCTAAAACTATTTATATGCAGTGTTACAGCCATACCAATTATTCTCCTTTCCTTTTTTATTCTTTAATAATAATTTCTGAAATCGTTTTGAGTTTGAGTTATTGTAGGCTTCTATTTCTACTGATCTTAAGTTTAATATGGCCTTTACTTTTCTTAAAAAAAAACTTTCTTTTTCGTAAAGTTTTCGTAGTATATATATGTATATATATGTATATATATGTATATATATATATATATGTACATATATATATAATATATATATATATATATATATATATATATATATATTATATATTATATATATATATAGATATATATATATATATATATATATATATATATATATATATAATTTCTATTATATTCTTTAATAATAATTTCTGGTCGTTTTGAGTTTGAGTTACTGTAGGCTTCTATTTCTACTGATCTTAAGTTTAATATGGCCTTTACTTTTCTTTAAAAAAAACTTTCTTTTCGTAAAGTTTTCGTAATATATATATATATATATATATATATATATATATATATATATATATATATATATAGATATATATATATATATATATATATATAGATATATATATATATATAATATATATATATATATGTATATATATATATATATACATATATATATGTATATATATATATATATATATATATATATATATAATATATATATATATATATATATATATAGTATATATATATATATTATATATATATATATATATATATATATATATATATATATATATAATATATATATATATATATATATATTATATATATATATATAATATATATATATATAACGGCGCGTACAAACAGCTCCTCTCATTTGATCTGCCATCAGCGGTCCAATTACCCTGAAACACGTATTTTGGCAGAAACTTTCTCAAAATGCCTTTGAAACCAACTTGAGACTTCGAAACCTATTTTTAATTCCTAAAAACATCTAATAATAACATTGCCATACTAATTACCGATTTTCATGTATGTATGGAATAAATTAATTTAAAATTGGTCTCTTCAAAATTAGTGTTCCAACGTTGAAGCCAAGTTTCACGTTCAAGAGAGATCTGACTTGTCTACCCGTGAAAAGATCTAATGTCGCTTATGTTTATAGGTTCTCTGGAGCACTTGCACCTCGGTCCGGGTTTTTATAATGGGTGCGATAGGGAAAGATCATACTGCTAATTATATAAACTGTGGTATGTACTCATAGTGTTGACGAATAATTTGTATTAATGCCAGTGGATAGTGGTAATTAACAGTGTAGCAGTCGTGATAAAAAGTGGTTGTTCTATGTGTAGAGGATGCTGTCTCAGGAGTAGTCGGAATCGTAAAAGTCGAAGTAAAATTTTTCACAGTGGAAACTGTCATGGCGGGAGTATTATTAAGAGTGATGGGAAGAGTGACAGTACAGCAATAGTAGCAGTAACAAGATTGATTACTTCCTGCAAAACTGAAATTTTATATTTACAGGCTGGATGCTTAAGTAAAAGTTCAGTGCATTTCTGTAAAAGTAAGGATTGAAGAACGGCAAAGAAAAACGATGAGTAAATACACATAAATGACCCCTGGCATTAACATATGACGTTAACACAGACATAGGACAATATTATAGCATTCACATAGGACTTATTGACATTAATATATGACAACATGACATTAACAAATAGTTTCTTTCTGTAGTAACAACAGATACGTACACGGGTGGTAAATTAAATCTGTGCCTCCTATAAAATATCCTATAAATATTTTTCCGGTTTTATAACAATTTCTTATATATTCCGTGTACTTCACTTGCTTTTTGCATTTTTCTACTTTATACCCTACTCCAAAACTTTACCAACCACCCCTCGCCATCCCCTCCTCCCTCACAATAAATTCATGCCTGAGACAGGCACAGGCTAGAAGGGGAGGGGGGTATTAGGCAGTGTGTCTGACGAGATCAAACAACCTATTTGTCTTAGGTGGGCCCAAAAAACAAAATAAAAAATAAGAAAAAGTAAGTGCCGCTGTAGAAGGAACGGCAATATAACATGAACAGATGAAAACTAAGAGAGGCTAACAGGGCTTCACACAAGGGGGGTAGGAGGGTTCCCCCACCCTCGATTTTTTCAGCTAGTCAGTAGAAAATTTCAGTAGATAAAACTGGGGCGACAAGCGCCACTAGTTCACTTGCTCTAATCTCTTGTTTTGTATTAGGTAAATGGGCTGATGAAAACATATAATGTAACATCAATAAAAGAAGATCATTCTGCTTGGGTAAAAAAAAGAAAAAAAAAGTAATTTTAACTGCAATGTCACCCAAATCAATCGGTAAAAATGACCGGCTAGTCGGTACAATCAACCCCCCCCCCCCAGCATTTTGGATAGTGACGCCTTTGGAGGCTACCGCCATTCCTGGGATGCCATCTTCTGTGGCTAAGTTACCACTCATAAAAGAAAGCTTCAAGTGTATAATTGCTTGCTAAGACAAATACTCAATTGTCTTAGAATTATCAAATAACCCTAAAACACCCACTTTAATTTAAATTTCCCAACAAGGACAGTAATTAATTCTGAACTTTAAGCACCTGAATATACTTACCAATTTTATTTCGGTAATTTTATAATGCAGAAAGGAGGAAGGGTTGAAGAAAATCTCCTCTAAGATTGGTACACAGAGCCCGTCACCCAAGTAAAACACTTGTTTCGTTTTCCATCCCCTACCAACCCCCACTTCGCAAAGGAATTTTATTTTTACAGTTTAATATGACAGAAAGACCTTTTTTACGATGCCAGAAAATGGTAAAGCACACACTTTAGAAAAGAAATTAAAAATATAAAAAATCTAAAATAAACTTAGAGATAATGAAAAGCTCGTACCAGAACACAGAACAATAAGAACGCCAAGACCAATACCGGCATTGGCAACTATCCAACCACTTCGTAGAAAAATAATGACACCGAAAATATTTATCATAACGCTGGTAAAAACGCCATCCCACGTTCCAAATAATACTGGTTGGGATATGAAAAACTGGGATTTCCACCATGGTTGGTCACCCTGAAAATAAAGAAATCTATTAGAACATACTAATTTGGAACAAAAAACTAAAGTAAAAACCTTCATTTTGATTCAGACTGCGCCCAGGCTTCCTACTCATGCAGCCTTAATAAATCAAATAATTCTTCTTGCAAAGCTTTTCTTCTTCTTTTTACCGTATATCCAGATTTAAAGTCGTCTATCTGAACTCTTACAGTCTGACTTCCTATTAAACAACCCCTCGTGGAAAGCTTTTATTCGTCTTTTTTTCATAGAGCCACATTTGAAAGCTTTTGTCTGATTTTCCTTTTTTCATGCACCCAGATTTGAAGTCTTCTGCTTAATTTTTTAAGACAGAATTCTTGTAACTTACCCTCTCTGCATTGAAGCTTTTCATGTTCTTTTCTTCCAAAACAGCCAAATTTAAATTCACAAAGTCTGAATTCTTCTTAGCCAACCTTTCTTCTAAAGCGTTTATTCTTCTTTTTTTTCCACAGAGCCACATTTGAAAGCACTTGTCAGAGTTCTTTTTTTCATACAGCCTGATTTAAGGATTTTTGTCTTACTTTTTGAAGACTTCTTGTAAGAACTTTTTAAAGACTTTTGTCTTACTTCTTGTAACTTACCCTCTCACTATCGAAGCTTTTCTTTTTTTTCCAAAACAAACAAAATTTAAATTCACGATGTCTGAATTCTTCTTAGCCAACCTTTCTTTTGAACCGTTTATCCCTTTTTTCCATACAGCAACATTTTTCGTCCGAATTACTTTTTTATGCAGCAGGATTTAAAGTCTTTTGTCTAGTTTTGACACTAAATTCTCGTAAGTTACCCTTTCTCAGTTGAAGCCTATCTTCTCTTTTTTTTTCAATACAGCCAGATTTGGAGCCTTTTGTCAAAATTCTCCTAGCCCAGTCTCACTCTTTCGAAGCTTTTCTTCTTCTACAGTAGCCAATGGATTAACGACACTTCTCGACTCAAAGGGTGCTTGCATCAGCTGGGAATAAATCCCGCTTCCTTATTCACGCGACATGAAGCGAACCGCAGAGTCTGTATTTTTTTTCATTTTCTTTATGCTGAATGGTTTATTGCAAACTCTGTCTCATCAAATTGAGTCCATTAGTGGTCTGTACGTTTTTAAATACTGCCATAACGCCTTCCCAAATAAACGAAAGTAGTAACGAGAATTGTAAGGGGCTAAATGAGGCTAACATTGTAATATAAAAGCATGATTAAAAAAAACATTAAGTGCTCAAAATTTAAACTATAAATGAGTACTTCACATCTGCTAATTCACTTGGTCATTTAGTGCGTTACCAGACTTTACAATGCCTAAATTAGTCACCTTCTTCTAATGCTACTACAACTACTTACACCTCACTGAAGCACCAAGCTACCTGAGGTCAACACAGCTACACATGCTCTTCCTCCCTCCCAATCTCTCCAAAGCATCCCTCTTTACACTCTCTCAAGAAAATCCCTTTCCATTAAATCTTTCCTTATGACATCCTCCCGTCTATTTATGGGACGACCTGCTTTTCTTTGGCGTTAGACGGTTGGCCGAATATACTGTCCAGAAGGCCTAACTAACAGAAGGCCCCCCCAATTAAAACTAGCAATCAAACGAGTTACAAAATATGTAAGAAAATGGAATATCTTAGTCTCTTGTAAGCAGAGTGTTTAAATAATAAATTGCAGAATCATAAGTTCCATAACACCCTCTAGAACAATAAAGGTTAAAATACAACCGACACACGATGGACAGTATACAAGTCTAGAAAACAGGCAAGTTAAAACAGTGACATATTTATTTACGCCCTCTCCCTATGTAAAAAAAGATTATTTTCTATACTATAAACATCAGGGAATAAATTCATTCCGTTGAATAGTAGGAAGGCCATTCTCGCGCAAATGAATGTTAAATTTGGATTCAGGATGCAATTCTGACTATAGACGTAAGTTTGAAGACCTGCCCCATTGAAATTCCCATTTTTCTTGGATTTCTGAACAGTTCCTATGCAAATTGTCAAATGAAGTCTGCCTTCTACTATCTCCCCCCCCCTTTGAAAAAAATCGTTCGTACGTGCATTTGCACTTTACTGAAACAATATAATTTTTTTACTTTTATAACTTTAATAATTCAAATAATATTTACATTTTGATTACTAAATATCAGTATATGTATATTAAAACTGACAAAGCACATTCATTTGTATTTTTTTTCAGTAAAGTGCAAATTATGTTCTGGCCTTTGGGAGGCATAGGGGTTTTGAGCTTGACTCGGTTATTTATTGTACTTTCTGTTCGTTTCTGTTCGTTGGGTTTAATTTATTTATCGATGCTGATTTGTGGTAGTTTCACGCTTGGTAGATTATTTGATTTTATTTTAGCTCATTTTTTGTTTAATGGAGTTCTTTACTTTCTTTGAAAAACTAATTTTGTGGAAAAAGTTTTTTTTAATTATTTTCTGTTCGTTTTATACTGACATAGTCTTTTCAGGGAAATAGAAAATAATACTTTAAATCTCTTCGTTTTTTTTAAGACTTTATAGTTTGGCCTGCTATTTGTATGCTGGAGAAAAATTTTCAGCAATTTTTAACAACATACACCCTTTTACAAATCTGAACACAAATAGTATTGTTTAATTTAGTTTCATACCTCCTCTAGTTGACCTGAAATAGAAAACTTGATACCATTCACAAAAAAATTGTTTACTTTCTATGATAGCTTGGATAAACTTACGCTATTTTGATTTGGTTAAATTTTAAGAGTAGAAGTAGCCCCGAAAGTTTGGACATAATACACTGAGTTGTTCTTGGGATACTGCTGACATGCCTTACTGGAAATTAGCATTAACTTCCATTTTGTATTTTGATTTAACATTTAGTTTTTAAACGTAATGGGTAAATGGGAGGCTGGGCGTGGGAGGGGGACTAGTTGCCCTCCAGTCACTTTTGACTATTAAAAAAGGACATTAGCCCTTTCTATTTTCAATCGAATGAGCCCTTTTCGAAGTTCCAACAACAACTCATTCGATACGAAGTGCCCTGGCCAAAAAAAAGAAAAAAAATAATAATAATAATACATTGTACCCACATCGATCTTTACTATAAAAATGTCAAGCCTTCCAATCACTTTCGACTATTAAAAAGGGCACTAGCCCTTTCAATTTCCGATCGAATGAGCCCTTTTTGAGTTTCTATGACAACAGTTTCTATAAACACCTTATATGACCCCAGGGCATAAATTACAACCCTTGCCCTGAGGGCTGTGACGGGGTTGTCATCCTCAAAGACCAAATTTCTAGATATTTCAACTACGTTGAACAAAATGGTTATCTCAAAATTTTGATTGGATGTGTTTGGGGAAATGGTTGGCGTGAGAGGGGGTTACTTGCCCTCCAATCACTTTCGACTATTAGAAAGGACACTAGCCCTTTCAATTTCCAATCGAATGAGTCCTTTTTCAAGTTTCTACGACAACGCTTTCTATAAAAAAAACCTTATATGCCCCAGGGCATAACTTACAAACCTTGCCCTGAGGGCTCTGAGGGGGTTGTCATCCTCAAAGACCTAATTGCGGACCTTTCAACTACGCTGAACAAAATGGTTATCTCAAAATTTTGATTGGATGTGTTTGGGGAAATGGTTGGCGTGAGAGGGGGTTACTTGCCCTCCAATCACTTTCGACTATTAAAAAGGGCACTAGCCATTTCAATTTCCAATCGATATCTTTTTAACTACGTCGAACAAAATCGCTATCTCAAAATTTTGATTGGATGTGTTTGGGGAAATGGTGGGCGTGAGAGGGGGGTTACTTGCCCTACAATCACTTTCGACTATTAAAAAGGGCACTAGCCGTTTCAATTTCCAATCGAATGAGTCCTTTTTGAATTTTCTACGACAACGCTTTCTATACAAAAAACCTTATATGCCCCCAGGGCATAACTTACAACCTTTGCCCCGAGGGCTCTGAGGGGGTTATCATCCTCAAAGACCTAATTTCTAAAACTTGTAACTACGTTGAACAAAATGGTTATCTAATAAATTTTAATTGGATGTGTTTGGGGAATAGGTGGGCGTGAGAGGGGGGGTTTTCCCTCAAATCACTTTCGACTATTAAAGAGGGCACTAGCCTTTTGAATTTCCAATCGAATGAGCACTTTTTCAAGTTTCTACGACAAAGCTTTCAATAAAAAACCTTATATGCCCCCAGGGCGTAACTTACAAACCTTACCCTGAGGACTGTGGGGGGAGGGGTGTCACCCCTCACCCCCCCTATTAAAAAGGGCACAAGTCGTTCATATTTCCAATCGAATGAGCCGTTTTCGAAGTTTCTACGACAACTCCTTCGATACAAAGTGCCCTGGTCTAAAGAAAAAAAAATTGTGCCAACATCGTTCTTTACTTTGGCAGCGCGATTGCGCTGCCTACTTCATATGGAAGGGGTCGTCGTATAAACTTCAAAGGGGGCTCATTCGATTGGTAATCGAGATTTCTAGTGCCCTTTTTAAGGTTCAAAAGTGATTGGAAGGCAACTAGCACCCCCTCGCCCCTTTTCCCCCCAAAGGCGTCCGATAAAATTTTGAGATAGCTATTAAGCTAAAAATTGTTCAAAAGTCAGATAACAAAAACTCAGGTGTAAACACAACCCCCCAGGGCCAGAGGGCAGGCGTTGCAAGTTATGCCCTGGGGCATATATGGTTCTTATGAAAGGGATGCTTGTATAAACTGCAGAGAGAGCTCATTTAATTGGAAATTAAAAGTTCGAGCTCACTTTTTAATAGTCAAAAGAGATCCGAGGGCAACTAGCCCCCTCCCCCACGCCTTCTTTTTCCAAACCCGTCTGATGAAAATTTTGAGATATACATTTTGTTAAAAATGGTTCAAAGGTCGGATAAGAAAAACTCCGGTGTCAAGACAACCCCCAGGGCCCGCAGGAAGGCGTTCTAAGTTATGCTCTAAAGGCATGTATGGTTCTTATGAAAGGGATGCTCGTATAAATTTCATAGAGAGCTCATTTGATTGGAAATTGAAACTCCTAGTTCACTTTTTAAGAGTCAAGAGATTTAAGGGCAACTAGCCCCCCCCATGCCTTTTTTCCCCAAACCCATCCGCCACAAATTTTGAGATAGCTAGTTTTCTGAAAATTGTTCAAAAATTAGATACAAAAGTACAGTGTCAACACAGCCCCCCAGGGCCCGGGGTAGGCGTTGTAAGTGTTGTCCTGGGGGCGGAAATGGTTCTTATGAAAGGGATGCACGTATAAACTTCAGAGAGGGCTCATTTGATTGGAAATTGAAAGTTCTAATTCGCTTTTTACGAGTCAAAAGATATCCAACGGCAACTAGCACCCCCCCCCCCCCACACACACACATATATACACCTTTTTTCTCCAAGTCCATCCGATAAAATTCTTAAAATAGCCATTTCATTAAAAATAGTTCAAAGGTCAGATAAGAAAACTCCTATGTCGACAGAACCCCCCAGGGCCCGGAGGCAGGTGTTTTAAGTAATGATTTTGGGGCATATATAGTTCTTATGGAAGGGATGCCCTTATAAACTTCGGAGAGGGCTCATTAGATTGGAAATTTGAAAGTTCTTGCTCACCCCCTAAATGCATCAGATAAAAATTTTGAGATGGATATTTTGTTACAAATAGTTCGAAGTTCAGATAACAAAAACTCCGGTGTCGACACATACCCCCAGGGTCGGGGATAGACGTTGCAAGTTATGCCCTGGGGGCATATATGGTTGTTAAGGAACGGATGCTCGTATAAACTTCGTAAAGGGCTCATTTGATAGGAAATTGAAAGTTATAATTCACTTTTTAGGAGTCAAAAGTGATCGGAAAGCAGCTTGCCTCCCCCCCCCCACCAACTCTAATTTATTTTTTTCCCAGAGGCACTTCATATAGAAGGGGTCGTCGTATAAACTTCAGAGGGGGCTCATTCGATTGGAAATCGAGAGTTCTAGTGCCCTTTTTAAGATTCAAAAGTGATCGGAGGGCAACTAGCTCACAACCCTCCCCCCCCCCACCTCTCTTTGCCCAAATACATCTGATAAAAATTTGAGGTAGCCATTTTATTAAAAATAGTTCAAAGATCATATAACAAAAAACTCCTTTACGTATGGCCATTTCGTTAAGAATAGTTCAAAGTTTAGATAAGAAAAGCTTCTGTGTCGACGCAACCCCCAGGGCCCGGGGCAGCCGTTGTAAGTATTGCTCTGGGGGCATATATGTTTCTTATGGAGGGTATGCTCGTATAAACTTCGGAGAGGGTTCATTTGATTGGAAATTGAAAGTTCTAATTCACTTCTAAAGAGTCAAAAGATATTGGAGGGCAACTAGCCCCCTCCCCCCTCCAAGCCCTTTTTTCCTCAAACCCATATGATAAGAACTTTGAGATAGCCATTTTTCTTAAATAATTCAAAGATCATATAATGAAAACCCCGGGTCAACACACCCCCCCCCAGGGCCCGGAGGCAGGCGTTGTAAGTAATGCTCTGGGGGCATATATAGTTCTTATGGAAAGGATGCTCGTATAACTTCGGAGAGGGCTCATATAATTGGAAATTGAAAGTTCCTGTTCACTTTTTAAGAGTCAAAACAGATCGGAGGGCAACTAGCCCTCCCCCCCTCACACCCTTTTTTCCCCAAACCCATCCGATACAAATTTGAGATAGCCGTCTTTTAAGTAGTAGTTCAAAGGTCAGATAAAAAAAAAAACTCCAGTGTTGAATCAACCACCCAGGGCCCGGGGGCAGGCGTTGCAAGTTATGCCCTGGGAGCATATAAGGTTCTTATGGAAGGAATGCTCGCATAAACTTCAGAGGGCTGATTTGAATAGAAATTGAAAGTTCTAGTTCAATTTTTAAGACTAAAAAAAGATCGGAGGGACCCTAGCCCCCTCCCACTCCCTTTTTACCTCAAACCCATCCGATACAAATTTTGAGATAGCCATTTTTTTTAAATCAGTTCAATGGTCAGATAACAAAAACTCTGGTGTCGACACAACCTCCCAGGGCCCGGGGGGCAGGCATTGTAAGCTATATCCGTATATGGTTCTTATGAAAGGGGTGCTCGTATAAACTTCAGAGAGGGCTCATTTGATTGAAAATAGAAAGCTCTAGTTCACTTTTAAAGAGTCAAAAGAGACCGAAGGGCAATTATCCCCCCATGCCCTTTTTTCCCCAAACTGATCCAATAAAAATTTTGAGATAGTCATTTTGTTAAAAATAGTTCAAACATCAGATAATAAAAACTCCGAGGTTGACACAAACCCATTTTTTCACTTTGATATTGTTACTTTGATACCAGTGTTGATACTTTGATGAACATTTGATTTTTTTTTTTTAAATGTTCG
The DNA here is from genome assembly GCA_027921565.1 of Artemia sinica. Lineage (NCBI taxonomy): Eukaryota > Metazoa > Arthropoda > Branchiopoda > Anostraca > Artemiidae > Artemia > Artemia sinica. The sequence continues at coordinate 2,333,094 of CM051265.1, forward strand.
ATTTTGAAAAAATGAATTTTTAAAAACTTGAAGCTTTTTGCAATAAAAAACGAACAAAAATTAATAAAAAAAAACTTTCCAAAAAATAAGTTTTCAAAGAAAAGTAAAGGCCATTTTAAACATAAGCTCAGTAGATACAAATACCTGTTAAAATTCAAACTCAAAACGACCAGAAATTACTATTAAAGAATAAATGAAACCCAAAACAAACATAAATTAAATAAACAATCATAGCAAATAACATAAATGAAACTTAAAACGAACAGAAATTAAATAAACAATCAATGCAAACAAACATACAAAAGATATTAATGTAAATGAATAAATAAATCTTAAAACGAGTGAAACTTAAACTGAATATGCAAATCAAACTTGAAACGAACAAAATCACTACAAACAAGAGTTTGGGTATCGCCTCTTTCTCTCACTGTAAAAGTCTAAAACCTACTGCGTCATTGGCGCTTTACTGAAAAGCAATTTTATTACAAATATTTTCTTTTGTACTTAATATTGAAAATAAACATTAAAATTATTATACGATAAACATTAATAAACAAAATTATAAACATTAAATTTCAACAGGTATTTGTATCTCCTCAGCTTATGTTTAAAATGGCCTTTACTTTTCTTTGAAAACTTATTTCTCGGAAAGTTTTTTTAATTAATGTACACAAAATGGTAAATGGGTTGTATAGCACACCATGCACTTTCAATCTGGATTAAATAAAAAAAACAAGTTGTTTTAACTGAAAGTAAGGAGCGACATTAAAACTTAAAATGAACAGAAATTATTCCGTATATGAAAGGGGCTGTCCCCTCCTCAACACCTCGCTCTTTACGCTAAAGTTAGTCTCACAACTCTATTTTTAAAACAAAAAAAAACTTTAGCGTAAAGAGCGAGGCGTTGAGGAGAGGACAGCCCCTTTCATATACGGAATAATTTCTGTTCATTTTAAGTTTTAATGTCGCTCCTTACTTTCAGTTAAAAAAAACTTTTTTTTTTATTTAATTTCTGAACTTGCTTGAATTAATGCAGCTTTGATTTTGGCTCATCGTACATGAATAATTAGAATGAAATTTGCATATTAATTTTATGGCTTTCTCGAAAATTTGTTCTTACGTAACTTACGAATTAACTTACGCAACGAACTTCTATATTTGTATGTTTTTATTACGTATGTTAGAGAGTCTACCTCTAGTCAATACCTCGCTATTTACGCCAAAGTTCGAATTTTGTTCGAATCACAAACCCCTGAATCACAAAGGCTGGTTAATTAGAATAGATAGCTCTTTTGAAAATACTAAAAAACTTTAGCGTAAAGGGCGAGGTGTTGACTAGGTGACGAACCCCCTCATATACGTAATAATTTCTTTTTTTTAAGTTTTAATGTTGCTCCTTACTTTCAGTTGAAAAAACTTGTTTTTTTATTTAATTTCTGATCGTTTTTTTAAATAATGGTGGGAAATCCGGTGCCCCCTTCATAGAAATATCCCTTCCCCCAAGGAAACATCCTCCTTGGAAAAATACTCCCCCGTAACCTCCTCCTCCACCACCCCCTCCCCCAACCAAAAAAAATCTCTCCTGAAACGTCTTTATACTTCCCATTAACCAATACTATATGTAAACAATAGGAAAGTTCATAACATGCAGCCCTTCCCCTGGGAACTGTGGGGGATTAAGTCATCCTCAAAGACATATTTATTAGATTTTCGACTATGCTGAACAAAATGGCTATCTCAAAATTTTGATTGGGTGACTTCGGGAAAAAAATGAGCGTGGGAGGGGGCCAAGTTGCTCTCCAATTTTTTGGGTCACTTAAAAAGGGCACTAGAACTTTTAATTTCCGTTCAGATGAGCCCTCTAACGATATTTTAGGACTACTGGGTCGATACGATTACCCCTGGGGAAACAAAAAAATTAATAAATAAATAAATAAACACGCATCCGTGATCTTTCTTCTGGCAAAAAAATACAAAATTCCACATTTTTGCAGATAGGGGCTTGAAACTTCTACGGTAGGGTTCTCTGATACGCTGAATCTGATGGTGTGATTTTCATTAAAGTTCTATGACTTTTAGGGGGTGTTTCCCCCTTTTTGAAAGTACTTTTGATGGGTAAAATTAAACTTAATGAAACTTATATATTTGAAATCAGCATAAAAATCTGATTATATTGATGTATCTATTGGTATCAAAATTCCGGGTTTTAGAGTTTTCCGGGGTTACTATTGAGCCTGGTCGCTCCTTACTTACAGTTCGTTACCACGGACTGTTTGATAGCATCAGACACAATAGAGAATGCACCAAGTCAGTCCTCAAGACCTGTGTTAATACAAGAGCCTATTCTTTGAAATTAACGTTGTTAAATTGCAGAACAGCCTTTCAGAAAAAGTTATCATTGCACCATCTGTTCGCACGTTCAAGAAGACATTAGACAAGAAGTGATCTATCAAGCCTGGGGGATTTTGGCTATGAAGCTTTAAGCCTTCCACTTGAATGTGAAGTAATTAAATGAATCAGTCCAACAGGTCAGCGTTTTTCATTTTTATGAGATCATCAACATAGAGCGAGTCTGCAGGAAGACAAAATCTTTAATCACTCCAAGATGTGATTTAAGGTAATAGTCATTAAAGCTGCCATTTAATCACTTTGGAACTTATTGATGACATATCTGAGTCTTCCAATACAGTTGTCCAAAATGCAAAAAAAAAAAAATGCAAATAGCCCAGTGTTAACCAAAACAAAGTAAGGGGATTAACTAAAAAATTAAAAATGCAAAAAGGTGAAAAGTCTATACATGTCATTTATATTTCAAACAATAGACAAACCTGCTCTTGCTGGTATAATTCATTGACCCGAGAGAAGTCTCCTTCACATCCATCTTCAATTAAATCTGCTGGCCTAGCCTCAATCTCTGTATAGCCACTCATCTGTTGGGATCCTTGGTTTCAGCCAAGTTTTCCCTCCATTTTTTATAGTTTCATCATTCATTCCCTAAAAAAAGTCTATTTTTAATAGTAAGGTCTTAGCGGGCATTTTGCCCAATTTCGATCTTGTCCATAACTGACTGCTTAGATACAACAAAAGAATTGGTCAAACAAATAATGATTGTCTGATATCAATCAAACTGTCCATGGCATATGCAAGGCATGTACCAAAAAATTGATGCCTGAGCTCCCTTAGGGTAGACAGTCACTTATTGGACACTACTTTCTTCAATATTGTCAAGAAAGTAGTACTAAATGAAAAAAAAACTTTCAATGATTTTCAGAAATTGATATCTGAGCTGATTTCTTAAAGCTACATTCACCTAGCTCAACTACTATCTGTAAAATATTTTAAAAGATGTAACTAGAAAATAATTGTTGACTCTACATGTTGCAAGGGAGCTGTTACAAAGTAGGCCAGTCTGCACAAAGTAGGTCTAGGACAGCTTGAGAAAATAATGACAGGTTAAGTAGGCTAGTTGACTTTAAGCTGGTAGGTCTACTGGTGAAAAAAATCTGCTTTCTTTATCCTCCCTTATATTTTACAGTAGATGAAAAGACAGGTATGAAACATTTTAGTGTAGGCTAAAAAAGGAACAGCATTGTCAGACGCTGCCTGCATCTAGCCCGCATTCTTAACCTGTAACTCAGCAAGGAAAAGTGTGTATGACATATTAAATATTATTCCACTGGATCTTTTCCCTTCTTTCCATTCTGTTCTTTATATGATAGAACATGTTCAAGGTCTTTTGCCTGATTAACTTTATTTGCATAATATGTATTTTTCTGTATGATAATCAGATTTTACATGCTTATTTGACCCGAGGCAATTCTGGAGTTCGTCAGCCTTTAATTAAATTATGAAAGGTCCCGTTTTTCTCCATGGTATAGCATTATATAAAATTGGAATATATTTTGCAGTTTTGTAGATTTGAATAAATCCCTGGTTAATAACAAAATTAATCTGAAGAATCATTTAAGTTGAATTCTGGGGTAGAGACTCCTCATATTATTTTTGTTTGGTTATTTCAAATTTATTAGGCGTTTTGTCTTTTTTTTACCATGTGGAGAGATGAAGGACTTTTTGTTCCAGCACATGGTGATAGTGATATTTATTTATTGTTGAGTGTATAGCCCACACACGAGTTAGCCTCACAGCAGGTGAGGTTATAGTTTTGAGATCTGATAGTTTTATGAAAATAATTTTTATTGATTATTAAAGAACTTGAACTTGGTGAAAGAGAAAAGTAATAGCCCATTTCTAACTGTTATTAGTAATCTACAGTGCTTTAGGGAAAACAATTCCAATGGATATCAATTAGATAGCAAAACACATCCCATCTGGAATTTGATAGAATTCTAGACAATACACTTTTGCCTATCCTGGAAAAGAGTTGCTTAACAAGAAACTTCCAGGGATAATCCTAAAGCCTAAATTATGCCATGGGAAAGTATTTCCAAGCTCCCATCTTCACTCCTGCCATACTTCTAAGACTTATAAAACTACCTAGAAAACAGTCTAAGCCTGTTGTGACCTGAAAAAGTTTCCTTTCCCTTAATTTTGAGTAACCTATGTTTTTCCTGTTCTAAGCTTTGAAGAAAAAACAAGTCCAATAGTGTGAGTAGGATTTTAAGCCATATTGGGATTTTTTTCAAATCTGACATATTTCTTGAGACAAAAAATTCTTATAAATAATAGAAGTATCAGACTCTAAGACTTTCCTTGAGCTTTCAGCATGCTACAGATCTGCCCTTTGCATGGGGAAGGGGTGTAGATGGATACTAGGACATAATTTAAGCTCTAGAAACATTCCTGAGAGTTTCATTTGTCTAACTTAATAACATTTTGTCTATAGTCTCCTCTGACTGAAACACTATAGCAACAAGAGATTAGAACCATTTGACTCTGTAATCACACATAAAATGGTTGCTACTGTGAGAAAAGCACCCCATCCACCCAAAAAGGGCCAGGTATAGCCTTAAACAATATATTTGTCCATTGTTTTTCATACATTGAACCATTCCATCTGTTTATTTTCCTTAACACGTTATTCTTAACCTGATCTATAGCATCACATCATTGTGAAATAATGAGAACAATTCGACAAACATGTCAATTAAAAATGAATTAGATACATAAATGAAAATGCAAGGAAATATAAAAATCAGGGAATCACCGTATTCTTTGGGCTCTTATAACAGAAACACTATAATAACAAAAGATCAGTATCATTTGATACCCTGATCAACACTCTTTTTAAATATATTAGTTGCTTTTGCGACAGTGTGCCTTATTCCCCCTAATGGGGCCAGATATAGGCCTAGGCTACATACGAAACTACAAGAAAAAAACATTAAAATAAAACTTTTAACTTATAGCATGCAGAGAGTTTCAATTATACTGGTCAAAAAAGCGGCAGCTAGAGTACAATGTTGCAAATGCAAGGTGCTCCGCCTTGGCCCTAACAAAACTGTAAGCAACAGTACTCATTGCTTAATACCACACATGGCAGCCACTCAAAGCTGACACCAACAGAGGAGGAGTGTGACCTTGGAGTCAGGGAAGACAATCAGCTTTAGTTCCATCAACCTACCCTTTCAACAGTTGCAAATACAGGGAGATGTCTTGATACCAAAAGAGAACATTTGTCTGCAGCTACCGAAACGCAGTAAAAAGGTGTGCACTTCCATGGTATACCTACCATTTTAGTTTGGTATGACACTGGACTCCCCCACAATTCAAGGGAGATAAAAAAAAACTCCTTGAAAATGTCAAGCAGTGTGCCACCAAAATGCCATATAACCTGAGAACCTCCATTACAATGAGAGGCTTGCAGCATGAAAAATTCTGACTCTTGTCTACTATAAAAAAGGAAGTGATTTCGCCACAGCATTCAAGCATCTGCAAGCCAATCCCAATTCAAGCTTTCTCCTGATCAACCCCAACCAGAGAATTTGGGGAACTCCCAGGAAATTTCCCACAAACCACAAAGAAAGTTACCACTTCTATCCCAACCATGTTGCTCTGCTTTGGAACTCCCTAAGCAATCAAACCATCCAACCTCAAACCCAGCATTCATTCAATCGGGGTGTCGGGAAGGACCTGGGAAGAAAGGGTGGCATCTACACTGTGATGCCTCAGAGTCAGTGGGATGCCTCAACCGAACTTTGAAGTTAACACTGGCAGGTGTAATTGAACTTAACGTAAAATTAATTATTTTTACGTTTCCTTCCATTTTCATTGACATTTAAAAATGACACACCATAAGAGAGGTCTCTTGGAGAGATACAATTTAAGCCCACTCAGTAACAGTGAATACAAATTACATATGGCCTGTGATGACCATTCTTCAGTGGTTCAAACTTGCCACCACTGCACAATGGCAACTTCAGATAGAGTACGTGAGATGGTTGGGTATGAGAAGCAGCATCAGCCTCACAGCAAGACACTCTAATGATGAGATTGTAATCAGTGGGTAATTGAATAGGATGTACAATCCCACCCGTATTTCCATTACTTGTGATTCCATTCCTTGTCAAGCCTGGACTTAAATGATGCACCTGTGGGTGCAATCACTATTTTAGCTTGAAAACTATTCCAGTTGTTGACAGCACACTCAGAGAAGAAATCTTGCCGCGTTCGTGTATTAACAAGATGTTTTGAAAACTTATGTGAGTGGCCTTTTGTATATTGCTGGCTTGAATGTATGGTAAAGAGGGGATTACAAGGTTGTGCATTACACTTGTAGACCAGCATCATGTCACCTTGGCGGCGTCTGAAAACGAGTGTTGGATGCTGCAGGCACTCTAGTCTTTTTTTTGTTAGGTAGATCATATATGCACTTTGTGGCACGCCTCTAAACTTTCTCAATTATCATTCTTATAGGAAGGAATGCTGAAATATACACCAAACTCAAAAGGAAAAAAAATTCTAGGATAAGCAATTATTTAGTCTTTGAGCAAGATAATAGTACAGCACCTCTTATGAAGAAAACGCAACAATAAAAAGAATATACGGAATAAAAAAGATTGTAAAGTAGATAATGAAGTACAGTACCATTTGATTTCCCAATTGCCACTCCTTCTAAATACAATATTTGCTACTCATACAAAACACCCCCCTCCCCCCTGATAGTCCTATATACAGCTCTAATAGCATATTCTTTTGTTGTTTTGTTTCATCTCTATGTATTAGTCTATAGTTAGGCCCAATCAAAAGGAAACACTATAAAATCTGAAAACAACTTTTTTTTTAAATCCTAAAATACTTACTTTTATCATTCCTAAAAGTACTTTACTTTACCTTACCCTCATAATGTGCAAAAATATAGATCCAAATTATATATCTTCCATGCATTTTGCCAATTGCCACTTTTGTTCACATAGATTTAATGGCAAAGACGCAAAGTCAACACAATCAAGAAACAGACAAATGCATGGGAAATATATAACTTGGGCTATGTAGGCCTATTTGCACATTATGATGGGTGGTGATAAAGTAAAGTGAAGTGTTTTAAGTAACTAAGTAATAAGCAACTTATTATTAGCAATAATAAGCATTTCACGATTTTTTAAAGTTATTTTCAGAATTTTATAGTATTTTCATTCAAGTGGGCCTGAGTGTAGGTAGACCAATACAGATTTGTATAATGGTAGCTTGTCTAGACTTGAAGAATTCCAGTTTGTATTCCCGCAGTCTGGAATCTATCTTTTTTTATGCATGGGAAACATGGTAATCTGATCAGAGGTAATACTACAGCATTGCCTATAGTAAATGCCATAAAGCTTCAATGTTGTACAAAATCCACCTTATCACTGCTGTACAAAACCTGAAGAAAATGGGGGCTAGAAAAAGACCCTGCTGTTGATAGTCGATTTCCTCAAAATCCGTCACCAGTGTGTCTATTCGCTTTTTGCTGGAGATATCAACTCTGAATGGGCTGAAATAACATTTGGTGCTTCCCAAGGTACCAAGCTGGCTGCCTTACTGTTCTTGGCTATGATCAACTATGGTCTCATTGACTTTGATGAAGATTTTAAATACGTTGATGACTTTTCCGCCTTACTCAAACCTCGTGGATAAATCCAAGCAATACCCCAGTTCCAAGGAGAATTGAAAGACAGCTTCACTGATCAGTGCAGAAATAATGAACTTCAAGCTACTATCAATGAAACAAAAGTGATGCGTTTTAAACCACTTAAAAAGGACGTAGCTTGTCCTGAACAATGGTTCCCTACCACTTGAACTGCGATTATTCTTGGTGTAACTTTCAGTACTGACTACTCTCTCAGCTACCAGGTTTCTAACCTTGGCAAAAAGGGGCAACTATGCTTTGCAACCACTGACTACATTCCAACGACTAGGTTTCCCAGCGAATCATTTACGACTATCGTATATTTATTATATATGTCCCTTTCTAGAATACGCGTGTCCTGTTTGGGGGCCAAGGGTGAACAACATTGACTAGTTAAGTGACTATCTCGAGGCTGTTCAAAAACAGGCGACAAAAACTCATACTGGGCCTCAAATATGACGTGTATGCAACTGCAACTGCAACGTTGAAAATACCAGCACTGAGAGAACAGAGATTCCATCTCATGTGGAGATTTAGAAAATCACTCCTTGTTAGTGAAAAAACACTGTACGTTGTTCCATCCTCTGATTACCCGAAAAGCCAATACTTGACAAATGAACAAGTTTGACAAATGAATAAGATGCAGAACAAATCGTTTCAGCAATTCTTTTATTCCGGCATAATTTAGTTGAGGCTCTTGCCAATACTATGAAAGCTGTTTTAAATAAATTAATCTTGAATGTTTCATTATTATTACCATATTTTATCCACAGGCACTTCAAATGGAATGGATGGTCACATAAAATTCCAAGGGGGCTCATTTGATTAGAAATCAGAAGTTCTAGTGCCCTTTTGAAGAGTCAAAAGTGATCAGCCCTTTTTGCCCTTTTTTCCACAAATACATCAAATCAAAACTTTAAGATAGCCTTGTTCAAAATAGTGCAAAGGTCAAATAACTAGGTTTTTGGTTTGAAAACCCCCCAGCCCTTGGGGCAAGGGCTATAAGTTATGTTAGTTGCCCATTGCTAACATATAAGGTTTTTATGGAAGGGGTGGTTTAAGTTCCTTTATCAAGAAGTGATCAAAGGGCAACCAGCGCACAGCGTAAATTCTGCTAATTTTGGGGTTGAGTGTTACTCTTTACTTTCATAATAACAGCATAGAACAGAAATACTCCCAGAAATCAAGCGGGATCACATATCAATTTCTACCTCTACCCCCCTTTCTTGGAACTAACCCTGTATTTACCTGAGGGCCCAATGAGAGTTAGGGTGTTTTGGCATTAAAATGCACCCTTTGAGGTATCTGTCCCCTCCCAAATCACAGGGAAAAAGGGCGTAAGAGAAGAGTGGTTGCCATCCAATAGCTTTTGAATCTTAAAAAGGGCACTGGAACTTTCAATTCCCAGTTGAATGAGCCCCCTCCAGAGTTTATGCAACCACCCTTTCCACAAAAACCTCCTTAACAATGGGCAAGCTCCGTAGCTTACAGCCCTTGACTTGGGGGCTGGAAGGGGGGTTATCAAACCTGGAGGCATTGTTATTTGACATTTGAACTATTTTAAACAAAGTGACTATCTGAAAATTTTGATCGGATGCGTTTGGGAAAAAAAAAACAATGTGGGTATTTGCTTGTTGCCATCCAATCACTTTTGACTCTTAAAAAGGGCACTAGAACTTTTAATTTGCAATCGAATGAGCTCCCTCCAAAGTTTATACAACCATTCCTTCCATATAAAGTGCCTGTGGGAAAAAATAAATAAATAATAATACATTGAACACTTATGGCTCTTTATGACAGCTGGTGCTATAGCATTGCCTCTGACTTAAATAGTTGATTAGAACTTTCAATTTCCCTTCTAATGAGGATACAAAATTATCTAGGGAGATTTTTTGGGAAGGGAAAGCCTAGACCCAAAGATACAATGTGCATGCAGTGCATCCTGTTTATCTAAAAGGTGTATCTTACAATATCACAAGAACAGCTGAGGGCATTAATTTTAAACTTTCAGAGCATGTTGAGGAAAATGTTAAAAAGTGTTTGGAGGGCAGCTACCCTCCCTCCAAAGATATCTGATCAAAATTTTTGAATAGCCATCTTGATCAGACTAGTTGATGAAGTCAAATAACTATACCTCTAGAGATGGCATAGCCCCCACAGCCCCTGGAGCATGTATGGTAAATTATAGAAGTTACCCATTGCTTATATGCAAGGTTGGTTATTGGGGAAAGCTGACATGTTTGATCCTGAGTCTCCAAAAACACTAAGAATATTAAAGTAAAACTTTTGGAAAATGTTGAGGGGATGTCAAACAAAAGCAAAGCACACTATATACAGGAGGGTTTCCAAAAGGAAACATTAGTAATATCTAAGGAATGACTATGGGTGTTAAGTTGAAACTCTTAAGGCTTGTTGAAAAAGAAACAAAGGGCAGCCACCCCTCACCCTTTTAGATTCTCACCTCAAGGCTGATAGACATCTTAAAAAGCTATTTTATTCAAAATCGTGACAATGTCTAATAGCTAAGCCTCTGAGGATGCCATGCCCTAGCAACCCATGGGACAAGGATTGTAAATTATGTAATTTGTCCATTTTTTATATTCAGAATTTATCATTAGGTAGGAAAATGTTTGATCCTAGATGTGTCCAAATATGCTAAGGGTTATGAAGCAAAATTTCAGGAAATGATGGGGGGTATGTTGAGATAAATCAAAAGAAACTACGTGTATCCAAGTTATCAAAAAGGTCAATCTGCAATATCTTAGGAACAGGTAAGGGTAGTAGCTTGAACCTTTCAGTGTCACTACAACTACTGCTACTAATGTGACTTCCAATGAGACTGGTTGTGATAGCAACTGTGACTACTTCCAACTGTGACAGATTGCAGATGTGATTACAATTACTACTACATCTATTTGTGACTACTTTCAGGGAATGCTGAACTTTGACACCTTAATGTTGAAAAAAAAACATCACTTTGATGTTTTGTTAATTTGATGTTGAAAAAAATTGGATGTTGAAATGGGGAATGTTGAAAAACTTTGGCAATCAAAAACAAACACAAATTGATTTAAAAAAAAAAACTTTCCAAAAAAGGAAGTTTTTCAGAGAAAAGTGAAGAGCCATATTAAACTTTGGCCATCAGAAATAAATTCCAATAATAATTCAAGCTCAAAACAACCAGAAATTACTACTGAAAAATAAATTAAACACAAAACGAACATAAATCAAATAAGCAATCATAGCAAACAAACACACAACCGTTACTAATTTTTCATGAATCTGTCTCTTTGCACATTCTGATGTATTTGCTTATTTCCATTATATTTTTAAAGTCTAAGGAATTTATTTTTTTTTTTACTGTGGTGCCACTGAATACCTAGAGGTCCAATTCTTGTTTATTGTCTATTTGTAGTGAGACAAGCCTAGTGTTGTAAAATTAAAGTAAAATAAAAACTCAGTAAGTAAAATTGGTAAAATATGGTACTCCCTAGGAAAAATAGGGTAAAATTGGTGTTTTAGAGTTGCCCTGTAGCTACAAGACCAGTTGAGAATTTCTTTTTAATGATCATTTTCATATTTTAATGATATAATTTGATGATTCTGATTTTCCTGGGCTTAAAAAAGCTAATGTCCCTTCATCTAGAGTTTTATCAATCTAATTAACAGTCTAGTTGATCCCTTTAGTAATCTTGTGCCTAGGGTAATACCTCAGCACTTGCAAAGTGCCTGATTTCAGACATCCATTAAAAAAAAGTAATTATTTGGAAGTAATATCATATTAGCATTTTTTTTTCTATATTTAAACCTAAGAAATGTTACTCTAATAGCCTTGCATATTCAAATAGCTGCATTCAGTCACATTTCTCATATCATATACATATTAGTTTTCATTTATTTATAAAAGCACCAAATACAGGTAAAAAATGGTTTGTAACACTTTGATTAACTAAGCACTGAATCATATTAGCAGAATATTCAGTCATTAAGACTGTTTTCAACAGAATCTACTGGCAAATCTAGCTCCTCTCCTTCAGACTAAGATGACTGTGCTTGTTCTGAAGCCCCTCCCCAAACAAAAAAGAAAAATCCTGGATATGGCCCTGTGGATTATATATCAATTTCTACATCCAACCTCCCCTTGTCTCTTCCTTAGAACTAATTCTGTATTTACCTGAAGACTGTTTCAAAACAACTGCTGACACCCAATTCCATTAAAACTAGTGTAATATTCTTACCTTTCTGTTCTAGGTGACCTGGGTTTATATTTCAAATAAATGAACATCGAGACTTTCTACATGGTGTCAGATCCTCTAAAAACAACATGGAAACCAACATCCCCTACCCTGCAATGGATTGGACAAGTGACAACCTTAAAGAGGCATGGACAAGATTCAACAACCATGCAAAGCTGATGTTCCAAGGACCCCTTAGCGGAAAGACAGAAAAAGTGCAATGCGCCTTCCTGCTGATCTGGCTTGGAGATAAAGGGCGAGACATTTTTAGTACCTTTACAATTACAGCTGATGAACAGGACAAAATTCAACCGTACATGGACAAGTTCAGTGAATATTTCCTCCCTCAGTGCAATACAGTGTTTCAAAGATATCTCTTTCATAAACGTGATCAACGAGATGGTGAACCAGTGGATCAATACATAACTGATCTGAATCTTTTGGCTCGTGAATGTGCATATTCCACAACAGCCATGAGAGATGAAATGGTAAGAGACCGACTTGTATGTGGCATCTCTTCAGCAAAAGTCAGAGAGAAACTCCTCCAAGCAGGTTCCAATCTAACTCTATCACAAGCAATTACTATAGTTCGAACACATATAGAAACCCAGGTGCAGCTCAGGACAATGTCACAGCCTGATACTTGTGGCAGCCAAGCTTATCAAGAAACATGCATAAAGCATGAAGTGGATTTTATCAGGAGGGCAAAGAAATCAAACCATGCCCCATCTGTAAGACAATGCTATTTCTGTGGAGGGGATTATTCACCTTCCCACAAATGCCCCACAAAAGGAAAAATATGCAGTAACTGTGACAAACCAAACCATTTTGCAAAGGTTTGCAAAAGCAGCAAAAAGGTGGTGAACGTAATAAATCAACGACATCAAACAAACGAGCATCAACCAGACAGCAATGATGAGCTCTTCATTGACACCATAAACATGAACAAAGGGGATGATCAACCATATGTGAAGCTCATAATCAACAAACACATCAGTATCACTTTCAAAATTGACACGGGTGCACAGGCCAACATCATACCTGAAACAATTTTTAATACCCTTAAACCAAGGCCCAAAGTCAATAAGACACTACAAATTCTTACTAATTTTGGAGGACAGAAGATCCCAACGCTTGCGTTTGCAGCCTTAACTGCGCATATAACAACGGATGCACTGAGACACAGCCCTTCTTCATAGTGAAAGACGCCCCCGTCCCAATCCTAGGCTTCGAAACCAGCAAGAAACTAAAATTAATTAAGCTGATACTTACTGTGACAAAACCAAACCCATTCATCAAGGAATTCAAAGACGTATTTCAAGGTATAGGACAGCTCGAAGGTGAGTGTCATCATAACACTCAAAGAAGGAACCGAACCTAAGGCTGTACCAGCCAGACGCATCCCAATATCTCTCCAAAACAGGTTCAAGAAGGAATTAGACAGGATGGAGGCACTTGGGGTCATCAAAAAGGTTACTTACCCCACAGATTGGGTAAATGCTGCAGTTGTGGTCGAAAAGCCTGACAAAAGCCTCCGGGTCTGCATTGACCCACAGGACCTGAACAAGGCCATCAAAAGACCCCACCACCCAATGCCCACATTTGACAAAGCAATACTAAAACACTCCAGTGCTAAATTTTTCACCAAGCTGGACGCCCGTCACGGAAATTGGTCTCTCGTCCTTGACAACGAATCATCTCATCTAACAACATTTAACACTCCATACGGCCGATACATGTTCAAACGCATGCCGTTTGGGTTGATTTCAGCGCAGGATGAATTTCAACGCCGTATGGAAGAGGCATTTGAAGGCATTAAAGGTTTTTCTGTCATAGTCGATGACATCATTATATCTGGGGAAACCATAGAGGAGCACAACGCAAATGTTCGCAGTGCACTAATCAGAGCACGCGAAACGACTGTGAAATTCAACCTAAAAAAATGTGTGTTCGGGTGCGACACCATACCATACTTTGGACACATAATATCAAAAGGTGGTATCCACCCAGACCCACGAAAGGTTCGTGCACTGAAAGAAATGAGACCCCCATCTACCAAGGATGAACTACAGACCATACTGGGAATGATGACCTACCTAGCAAGGTACATTCCCAATCTAGCATCACTAAATCAGCCCCTACGTAACCTGGCAAAACAGCGACAGCTCAAGTGGGAGCCACAACACGATATAGCATTGAACAGCATCAAAGAATCCATTTGCAGCTCATTGACATTTTTCGATCCAAAAGCAGGGAACATCGAACTACAAGTTGACGCTTCGAAGTTTGGCCTAGGAGCCACCCTTATTCAAAATGAGCAGTCAATCTCCTTTGCATCACGCTCTTTGAACACCACCGAGCAGAACTACTCGCAGATAGAAAAGGAACTATACGCTATTCTCTTGGCTGCATACACTACCACCAATACCTCTATGGCCAGAAGTTCTATCATATCGGATCACAAGCCTCTCCAAGTGATCCTGAATCGCCCAATATCAAAGTCGTCACCGAGACTCCAGCGGATGCTACTGAGAATCCAACCATACGACTTCACCATAACATTCCACCCAGGCAAAGAGATTCCAGTTGCCGATGCCCTGTCACGCATGCATCTCCCTGAAGAGGATGGAGAGATGCAAAAAGAGATTGAATCATATGTGCATTCTGTTATGTCAATCCAACCAATCAGCAATGACAGACTTAAAAAGCTCAAACAGGAGACAACAGCTGACACTCAATTGGTTGAGCTGGCTAAGACAATCAAAAGTGGTTGGCCAGCATCCAGAAGAAACCTCCCAGCAATTCTCACCCCATTCTGGAATGTCCGGCATGACCTAACGGTCATAAACTCCCGCAAAAACATCCTCAACTGCATACACGCATCACATCTGGGTATCGAAAAAACTAAACAGCGTGCTCGCTCAGTCATTTTTTGGCCAAGGATGACAAAAGATATTGAGGAACATATCAAACACTGCTATGCATGCACCAGACTCCAGAACTCTAACCAGAAAGAGCCCTTGAGGCCACATGACATCCCTGACTTACCATGGGAAAAAATCGGTTGCGACCTCCTTTACAAAAACGGAGAATACTTCCTCATTACGGTCGACTATTACAGTCGATTTTTCGAAGTCGATAGATTGGGAAGCAGTACATATGCTCACCAAATAATTCTGTACCTGAAAAAGCACTTTGCTCGATATGGAATTCCTCGTACGCTCATTACCGACAACGGCCCACAATTTACATCATCCGTCTTCCAAAAATTCATATCAGATTGGGAAATATCTCACACCACATCCTCACCACATTTCCCCCAATCAAACGGATTGGCAGAAAGGTCCGTACAGACAGCCAAAGATATCCTGAGTAAAACCAATATTGCTGGAAATGATTTTGAGCTGGCGTTGCTAGAGTACAGGAACACCCCAGTTGATGGTCTGGCCTCCCCATCACAATTGCTAATGAGCAGAAATCTCAGATCAATAGTCCCATGCACCAAAGAATTGCTTGCACCAAAGACCATTCACCACAAGCAATTTCGACAGAATCGAATGAAGCAACAGTCACGCCAGAGCAAGTACTATGATCGACAGTCAAAGCAACTGAAAACCCTACAAATTGGACAACCTGTACAGGCCCAAATCCACAGCAAACGCTGGCAGGCGGGCATTGTCAAAAGAGCAGATGTGAATCCCAGATCCTACATAGTCAAGACAAACGATGGAGCAACCTACAGAAGGAACAGGCGCCACATAAAGATAGTCTGTCAGCAACCTCAGTCACCAGACGCCACCACAACTGAAGAGATTCCCCATACAGATACTCCAACCACACCACTGAGTCTATCAGAAACAATGCCTACCCCCGTCCCTAGAACACCAGATGAAAACCGTCTGAAACCCTTCACTCGCGTTCATAGCCCAACATTTAACAGGCCCATACCTGTACCAAGCACCAGTCACGTGACCCATACAGAACTCTATGATACCCCCTACATAACCTGTACCGGTCGCGCTGTGAATCCAGTCCAGAGGCTTAACCTGTGAAATGGTAATCCGTGAATCAAAGGAATACCACCACCCCCCTGTTTCAAAAGTGAAGTGAACATTGTAAAAAAAAAAAAAAAAAAAAAAAAAAAAAAAAAAAAAAAAAAAAAAAAAGGGGAGCGAGCCTAGCGCCTCCTCACAAAGAAATATAGTAATGTATTATGGCAATGTGTTTAGTATTTAAAAGTGGAATTTGTTTATTATGTTTTGTACCAGCTCGCTAGTTTGGAAAGGAGGAAGGATGTAATATTCTTACCTTTCTGTTCTAGGTGACCTGGGTTTATATTTCAAATAAATAAACATCAAGACTTTCTACACTAGAATCAGTAACAACACATTCAGTAGCAACAGTCAGTAGTCAGTCAACTAGTCAGTAACAACACATTCAGTAGCAATTGGTTGAAAAGCAGGCTAAATCTTAGAATGAACACTGGAACTTTTGATTTCCTATTAACTGAGCCCCCTTCAAAATTTGTTTGACCACCCCTTCCACATTAAGTGTCTCTGGTAAAATATAAATGCACAAATATTGATAACTTGAACCTTTATGGGTCTTTACTATAGGCAATGCTAGACAATTGCCTCTTGTGTAAACAGAAGAGTAGAAAATTCAATTTCCCTTCTAATGAAGATCCAGAATTATCCAGGAGGAAAATGGGGGGATTTCCGTGGGGGAGGGGGAATCCTACATGGGGCTATTTTCCAGAGGGGAGGGTAACCGTTGGCTCCCAGGGCAAGGACAGCATGAACACAAGATTTCTCTGGGATGTGAAAATTAAAATAAAATGATTCTGCTTTGGCCCTCTACATCATTGAAAATCTAGATCGTTTAGTTCTTTTTGATGAGACAACTTTAATATCTGAAGCAAATGGCTTCCCACATTCTTTTAGAAAGGCAATTCAAATTTAAAAATCCTTTAATAGAGACTTTGTTTTAAATAGATATTGGAGATATTCCTGTAAACCCAATTTACAATAACTTAAAATTGAACGATTCAAATAACAGTTTTTCTTCAGTTTAAATTAAGATCATCTGACCACACTTTTAATGAGAATTAGGTCGGTAGACAAGCTAAGGCAATCACAAAGCAGAGAAATCTTGTGCAATCTAATTAATTAAGAGTCTGTCATTTATTCTGGCTTGGTTTGTTTGATTTAGTGTTCCTTCTGCTGAGTTACTTCAAAAGGTTAGTTTTCCTTCTTTTTTGAGCACTGAAGACAGCTGGGTGGACGTCCCTGACAAAATATTTGCTTCTGTCATTTTTACTCCTTTTCTGTTCACTGGCGGACATTACCCTCGTTTTTCTCAGCTATTTAATTTTATTATTTTTTTCTTGTTCATTATATGATAATAATAATAATATATTCAAAATCCGTCGTATACAATAAATGTACAATGACAGAGTATACAAAAATGCGAAAAGAGGAAACAAAAAGAAAACATACTAAAAAATAACAACAAAAGCAATAACTTCTTAAATAGTATACAAAATAGTACGAAAAGAGGAAACAGAAAGATAACATACTCAAAAACTGCAACAGAAACAACAACTTCTGAAAGGAGAGAAAAAAAAGGGAAACAAGGGGGAAAATTAAACAAGCAAACTTGCCCACTCGTGCGTTAGAATTGCTGGTTTTGTTTTTTGCTGGCTAGTGTCTCAACAGCTAGATTTGGGTCTGCAAGGTCGTAGCACCGAATCAGAAAACTATTTTTTGTCCAAGGTGGCAATTTTAGTAGGTACTTGGCAAAACACAAAAATAAAGAGCAAATTTTATACTTTTCACAGTTTGCCAATAATTTCCAGAAAGGGGTCACATATAATATATGTGATAGAGCGGTAGCGTTGTAAATACTTTCCAGTAGTGGACAGTTAAATCTCAGAGTGGATTTAACAATCAAAGCATAGGAGCTGGAAATTCGCCATTCAAGATGTGAGATGATCAGGAGGGAGCAGGTATGCTGTAATGAGGTACCTATTGGCAGCCCCAGATATACTATTTTATCAACTGGTTCTACTGAGTAATCACCTAGTGTGACATTAGTAGGAGGGTCATTCTTCCAATTGTAAAGCAAGACTTCCAACTTTTGGGAGTTAAATCTCAGACCAACTTTACTGTAATTGGACTGCAGACATGAGAATATTTCTGAAAGGCAGTTAAGTGTCTGGCTGAGATTCAGCATGTCATCAGCATAGCATACTAGGGAGATGTCAATGGAACTGAGAATGCATGATGAAAGACAGCTGTCTTGAGGCTCAATAAAGTAGTTGTTGAAGAAATTGGGGGATAAAACTGCCCCCTGACAGGTACCTTTACAGACTGGTATCAAAGCTGACTGTGGGGCTGGTGGAAGGCCTTTATTGGGAGGGAGCTTGAGTTGCATGCAAAGGCAAGAGTAAAGATCACGGAAAGCCAAAATAATATTTGAGTTCACTCCTCTTTTAGCTGAGTTTAGCAACATAAGCACATGAATCAATGAATCAAACGCTCTCTGCAGGTCTAAGCCACTGATTGCTAGGCTTTCTACTGATTTGTGTACATCCAGGAGTGCATATGCAATGACATGGAGCGCTTCAGCACAACCAATACCGTGTTGGAAACCGAATTGTCTTGGTGGACTGTAACACAGTTTCTCAAACTCATCTACAAATAAAAGTTCAAATAACTCACAAAGAGAAGTAGCAATCATAATTGGACGGAAAGAGGAGCATTGCATGGTAATTTCTCCTTTTTTAGGAACTGGCGTAAGATCTCCAATTGAGAAAGTGGTTGGGACAATACACTGAATGAGGATAATCTGCATCAGGAGAGTTACATGATTAATGAGAGCGGCCCACCGCTTCTTAGATGGAGTGGGCTGATCTCATCAATCCTGAAAGATTTTTTAGGTTTTAGGCAAGAGATGGCCTTGCATACAGCTCCCTCTGTTACAACATAATCACCCTGAGGACAACTATCTAAAAAGTTGTCCAACTCAGCTTCATATCTTTTGTTGATGGCTGGGTCAGGAGGCAAAAATTCTGACCCAAAGTATGTGTACCATTCAGAATCAGGGATAGCAGATGTGGACAAAGACTCATTGCTTTTTGAGGACAATAAACACCAAAGGAGAGAAGGATTAATTTTGGCCCTTGTAGATTTGATATC
This sequence comes from Artemia sinica, assembly GCA_027921565.1. Lineage (NCBI taxonomy): Eukaryota > Metazoa > Arthropoda > Branchiopoda > Anostraca > Artemiidae > Artemia > Artemia sinica. The sequence continues at coordinate 2,352,590 of CM051265.1, forward strand.
AATCATCTTTTTTCTGTGAGCTTTTAGCTCCTTGGTGAATTTTCTTTTTGTGAGCAGGCAGATTGAATTGACTACCCCCAAACAGGGTTGTCCACAAGAAATCAAAAGTTGAAGCCAAAATTTAGACTTAGAATGGGTATCCACTAAATCTGGATTTTCAGACCAGCCAGGAAGGGTAGGATGACAGGGTCTACTTAGAGGGACAGCAGCTTTTTCAGCAAAGCAAAGGGCATGGCCAATTTCTGCACAATAAATATCGACTGACAGTTGTGTTTCCTCCTTTGAAAGAGCAGTTAATCTAGAGAGAAGATGGAAAGGGACATGGATCTTACTAAGGACTCTGGTGGCTGCTTCTTGAAATAAAACAGGGTTAATTTTACTCCAATCACAGTGAGACCTAGGAGGTGTTTTTGAAGTTGTTTGCGTTTGTGTATCTGAGCTGTGGCAAGGAATCTTGGCTGAGAACTGTATTGGTAAGTGATCAGATAGCTGAAAATCAAGCACAACCTTGACAGGCGAAATCTTGAGATTTGAGGACACAACAACACAATCAAGATCTGATGTAGACATTGAGGTGTGTATGTGTGTAAAATTTAAATCTTTGCACTTGAGATCAAACTATCAATCACCATCATCTACAATCATCAGTGATCCAGTCATTGGTGAATCTATTGATGATGACAGGAGAAATGCAGATATTTTTAATGACTTTTTCATCATCTTTATAAATCCTGCTGCTCATGTGCAACCTAATTCCATGCTGGTAGGTCCTTTACTACAACATGAGTTGGAGTTTGATGATTCAGGTATTGAACATGTTGAAAAGATTATACAGAATAATTCTGTTGATAAAGCCCCTTATATTGTTGGTGTTTCAAATGCTGCCATGCATGAATTGGCTTCTTGCTTTGCCAGTCCTCTTGCTTCTCTTTTTAATCTTTGTTTAGATTTTGGTAAATGCCCTGTTGCATAGAAAACAGCAGTGATAAAACCTCTTCATAAGGGTGGGCTAAGATCAGACTTGAGTAATTATCAATCTATGTTAAACACTTCAATTTTTCTAGAGTCATGAAAAAAATTGTTGATTAGGTCTAAAATTATTTTGAAAAAATAAGGTCTTGTAATAGGAAGAACATTGAAAAAAAAATATTGAAAATTATTTAGAAAAAAAAATAAGGTGTGTTTTAGGAAGAATAGGTCTTGTAATACTCAGCTAATGGAGGTAATTAATGATTTCAAACACCCTCTCCCCCCATCTGTGACTGCCCTGGCTGTATCACATAATGCCAATTACAGTTTGCTTTGTGTTAAAAAATGGGTACTTGTCTAAAATATAAAACACACCTGAGAACTTGTATTGCAAATACCTGGTTTTTCATGCTGTCCATACCAGACAATAACCTTTGGCTCATTTGGAAACCACATTATAGCTTTTTTTTAATTATATATTTAGTTGGTATTTTGGTTAGATTATTTTAGGTTATGCTCTCTGGGCAACCCCTCTTCCATAATTCTTTGTGGTAGTTTTCCTAATTTTGTTACTAAAGCATTGTATTTTCATCACATTTTGTTTTATTTCATTGGTATTCACCAAACTTCACTTCTTGAGTGTTTTACATAACAGACAAGTACCAAAAAAGGTTTAGAAGGTTTAACGTGCAAAGCATTACTAAGCTGTACAAGACAGCTGTCACAGATTATTGAAAAAGTACAAAAACAGGCATCAAAATTTGTTCCTCATTTGAAGTGCTTACCTTATGAGCATAAACTAAGATGTTTGAGCCTACCATCTTTGCAATTTAGGAAGGATAGACTGGACTTAGTTAATGCATTTCAAACTACTAAAGGTGTTGATAATTTGCCTTTTAGTGATTTCTATCAGTTTAGCCATTATTCAACCAAATGAAGAAATGCATTAAAATTGTATCAGAAAAGGGTTTTAAGAAAGATTAGACATGGTTCTTTTGTAAATTGGTCCATTAGATCATGGAATATGTTGCCTGATTATGTTGTTTCAAGAAATAATGTTACAGCTTTTAAAACAGTTTTGGTTGGAACCTCTTTTTATGAAGGAAAGTATATAGAACCATAATATTTATGGCATTTGTATGATTTGTTTTACTCAGTGCCCCTAAATGAGTTTAATGAATTTGTCTCTTTGTGTATTTGCTTAGTTTTTGTAATGTGTTCAGCCTAAGGAGTTTATTAGTGAATTGTGGTACCAATCAATATCCAGGGACTCAGTTCTTGTATATAGGGGTTTCCCAAGTGAGACAAGTCTATGGATTAGGCCTACTCTATTTTTATTTAAAATGAAAATTTAAATAAATAAATAAATGCCAAGAGGCAGACCTAGGCTAGAAACATCATGCACCAAACATACCAGAAAAACCTAAAAAAGCTAAACACCTCAAACCATCTTCAGTGGGAGGATAAAATTGCATCAGGAAATTTGTAGGAAGGTTGTTGGCTCCTTCTTGATGTCTGGAGGCAAATATTTCATGGTAAGGATTCTAGCCTATTCCTCCAATGCTACAGTTTAGGCAGTGGACATATCTCTAAAAAAAATTCTCCTTAGTTTAACTGCTTACTAAGAGAGCAATAAGACCCAAATCTAGAATTTTAACCAAATTTTCCTGTAGCCTAGCCAAGTCTAGGAAAAGGCCCATCACAAAAACTATATAGGCTGCCTAGGTCTACAAGAGACAGTTTTCTCAACAAGGGGAGTAAAAAAAAGCAAATCTTCTCAGGTCATAAACAAGATTAAATTTTGGTAAATATTTACCAAATCATATTATTGAGTAACAACTAAAGTGAATATACCATTTGATGCCTTTTTTTATGCTGATTACAAATATAACAATCATTTCTATTGGAAATGAATTTTAGCCCCCCCCCCTATATATGTCAATTCAGGATATATATTTGCACATATGGGGGTGGGGGTTAGGTTAGGGGGGGGGCTGAAATTCATTTTTGATAGAAATGATTAGACTAGCCTATTATATTCGTAATAAGCATAAAAGAAGGCATCAAATGGTGTATTCACTTTATTCCTAACTCAATAATAAGATTTGGTAAATATTTACCTAAATTTCTACTTACTGTACTAGCAAATTTGAAAGTGAGTTATGAATTTTTATCATTTATTCAGGTTAGCCACTTAGCCTATTTTGTCAATTTTCTATTGAAATAAAGAATCTCCCTGTTGCCTACATAGATATAGAAGAGAGTAGAGGCCCAATTTGCCAAAATTAGCGGAAACAAGCTTGAGTCAGGCCTCAATTACATAAAAGTTTCTAATAGGGCTTTATATGCTCAGAGAATACTTTTTGATGAAGCTTATATGTTATAATCATGAATTTAAGGGTTGTAGACTTTAAAAATAAGAAAATATTGGCAGAAACACCATTACAAATAGTAACACACAATATATTGTTGTATTATCGGATATGCAACTCTCTTATGCTATTTAAAACCATAGCATTAATCAAAACAGATGAGAATACTGACGGAATAGTAACTACTCTGTTCCCAACACCTTCAAAATATTCAGCAATAATTGCAGTTTTACCACCCAGAAACACCAGTTGACTCAATAAACAACTATGCCTTCGGTAGCATCTATTGATTGCTTTCAGCTGGTGGGACACAACCTACGAGTGTTATACAATTACCAGATGTCAGTTTGATGATTGATCTTAAGGAAAAAAGAAGAAATTAAATACCAAAATAAATACGTCATGTTTAGGAGGGGATCGATTAAAAAACTAATGTCAAAGGGCACAATTTGATGAAGATCAATACTTTGTGACAGCACCACTTTTCATAAATCAAATTTGATCTAAAACAATTTTATCGACTAAGCACAATGTTTCTACTCTGGTTGCTAAATCAATTCCAAACAACTTTAAATTGGCTGTCCCTTCCACTAAAAAAAAGGTAAGATGTGCACTTAAAATGCTGACTACCTGTTGACAAGTATCTTGGCTGTTTCCATAACTTGCTTATTTGATACTACTCAGGCCAATGAAGTGATCTCGAAATTGTTCCTTTTATTTCAAGCTACTAAAAAATACCGTGGCATATATTCAAAAATTTCCAAGCTTTACAATTATCGTTATCGGTTTAGATGGTCTTAAGTTCTTTTAATGCTAGTTAAAAAACTTTACAGGCTTTTGCTTCTAGCTATTTTCTGCTTAAAGATATTTGGAAAACACAAGGATTTCAGGTTTAATTGGAAAGTTTACAGTTTGACACTGCTATTTCGCAAAATATTATTGAATGATGAAGTCCACGAAAACAATTAGTCATTCTTTTAGTTCTCTTTTAACCTGACATGCTTTTCAAAGACACAATTTTCCTCAGAACTATGATTCCTACTACTGAAACCAGCAATATGCACAACAGATCAGGGTATATACCTCCAACAATATATTTACTTCTTTTTTATTTTAAAATTACCTTAGAAACCTTGTAAATTTTCTATTTATTTACTCAAGTGTTTTAGGAACTAAGGTATCAATAGTGGAGTTTTCTAGGGTTTTTCTGCAACCTCTTTTAAATTTTGGTATTAAAAATGACCCTTTTTAAGGATTTTCACCAGCCTTTAAGGGGTTTTGAAAAAATGAAGGGGAAGCGGTAAAGCTAGCATGAAAAACACCAAAATAGGATTATTTTTTAGTTTCTAACGAGGTTTTGAAGGAGAAGCAATAATCATTTTTTTTTGTAAACAATTGACAAGTTCTCAGGGATATTCGATTACGATGCTTTTGCTAGAGACCTTCAAAACAACTCAGCAAACCAAATTTTTAGTTAAGCACAAGAGCGAATACCCAAGAAAATAAGAATTGACGGTCTAGCAGATTATGTTTTTAAGCAAATTGAAAAGACCCAAGACTATACACTTCAATAGTAAAAAAATAATAATAAACCAAATAAATAAATAAAATTTCGCTCCAAGAAGATGTTGAATTGAAAAGACATACGGTTAAAAGTTATTTAGGATCACATATGAGGGTCGTTTTTTCAACCTCCGATAGGCTGATCATTTTTATTACCAAAAGATTGGTACACTTACAATTACCTTTCGAAATTATCAAACAGTTCGTGGTAACGAACTGTAAGTAAGGAGTGAACCAGCTCAATAGTAACCGAAACTCTAAAAAACGGAATTTTGATACCAATAGATACATCAGAAGAATCAAATTTTTATGCTGATTTCAAATATATAAGTTTCATCAAGTTTAGGCTTACCCATCAAAAGTAAAGCGCCTGAGAAAATTTGCCTTATTTTCGAAAAAAGGAGGAAACAACCCCTAAAAGTAATAGAACTTTAATGAAAATCACACCAACAGATTCAGTATATCAGAGAACCCTACTACAGAGGTTTCAAGCTCCTATCTGCAAAAATGTGTAATTTTGTATTTTTTGCCAGAAGAAAGATCACGGATGCGTATTTATTATTTTTTTTTTCCCAGGGGTGATCGTATCGATCCAGTAGTCCTAGAATATCGTGAGAGGAATCATTCGAACGTAAATTAAAAGTTCTAGTGAACTTTTTAAGTGACCAAAAAATTGGAGGGCAACTTGGCCCCCCCCACGCTCATTTTTTTCAGAAGTCACCCAATCAAAATTTTGATATAAGCATTTTGTTCAGCATAGTCGAAATCTAATTAATATATTTTTGAGGATGACTTAATCCCCCACTCTTCCCGGGGGAAGGGCTGCAAGTTATAAACTTTGCCCATTGTTTACATATAGTATTGGTTATTGGGAAGTATACAGACGTTTTCAGGATGTTTTTTTTTCTAGTGGGGGGTTGGGGTCGGAGTAGGGGTTACGGGGGAGGATCTTTCCAAGGAGGATATTTCCTTGGGGGAAGGGACATTTCTATGAAGGGGACGCCAGATTTCCCAGCATTATTTAAAATACGATCAGAAATTAAATAAAAAACAAGTTTTTTTCAACTGAAAGTAAGGAGCAACATTAAAACTTAAAACGAATATAAATTATTACGTATATGAGGGGTTTCACCCCCTAGTCAATACCTCGCTCTTTACGCTAAAATTGTTTTAGTACTTTCAAAAGAGCTATCTATTCTAATTAACCGGCATTTTTGATGCAGGGGTTTGCGATTCGAACAAATTTCAAACTTTAGCGTAAATAGCAAGGTATTGATTAGGGAGCGAACTCCCTAATATACGTAATAAAAACGTACGAAAATAGAAATTCGTTACGTAAGTTAATTTGTAAGTTACGTCGGAAAAAAATTTCGAGAAAGCCAATTAGCCAAAAAAAGGAAAATTAATATGCGAATTTCGTTTTAATTATTCATGTACGGTGAGCCAAAATCAAAGCTGCATTAATTCAAAAACTTTCAGAAATTAACTAAAAAAAACAAGTTGTTTTAACTGAAAGTAAGGAGCGACGTTAAAACTTAAAACGAACAGAAATTATTCCGTATATGAAAGGGGCTGTCCCATCCTCAACGCCTCGCTCTTTACGCTAGAGTTTGACTCTGTCTCACAACTTTATTTTTTAAAACAGTAAAAAGCTTTAGCGTAAAGAGCGAGGCGTTGAGGAGGGGACAGCACCTTTCATATACGGAATAATTTCTGTTTGTTTTAAGTTTTAATGTCGCTCCTTACTTTCAGTTAAAAAAAACTTGTTTTTTTTTAGTTAATCACTGAAAAGAATGAGACGTTTCTCATATCTGTGAACAAGCGTTCCAATGCCCTCATAAAAGAATGTTGCCGCCAATGAATTCAAATGATCCTTGACGTTGATTGAAGGTCCTTATTAGTTTGAAAGCATTTCTATCCAAGCCAAGTCTTCAGTTCATGATAAAGATGAAAGTCACTGGTTGCTAAGTGCGGACTGTACAGGGGAAGATAAAAAATGTCCCATTGAAATTGTTCGAAAAGCCATTGAGTCGCACGAGCAGTGTGTCGACGAGCATTTCCATGAACAACTTCAGCGGTCAGCTTTCCTCTTCGTTTGTTTTGAATGGGTCAACACAAACGACGTAAAGTTTAACAATAGACAGCTGCAGTGATTGTGGTTCCAGGCTCTGGAAACTGAACCCAGTTACGGGTCTTTTTTCAACCTCCGATGGTTCCGTGCAGATGCAACGTGAGTGGAAGAAAGCAGGCATACGCTCTAGATGACAGCCCAACTCTTGCAATCCACACAGGAGTTGTTCTGATCCATACCAGCACTCCTCCACAGACTGCTGCTGCAACTCAACGGCTTCTCGAACAATGGGACACTTTTGATCGTCCCCCGTAGTCCTCACTTAAAACCCGGTGGCTTTCACATTTTCCCTGAACTTAAGACGCAGCTAGGAGGGAGCTTTCAAACCAACAAGAATGCTAAAAAAAACGTCAAGGTTCATTTGAGTTCACTGGTGGCAACAGTCTTGGGAGAAGTTATTAAAAAGCTTGTCCACATATATGAAAAATGCCTCAATTTTTTCGGTGATTATGTCGAAATATAAGCACAAATGTACAATCTTTTCGTAATAAAATCACCGTTTTGTATGAGCTTGTCTTATATTTATACCTTATCGAAGGTAAAAAAAAAGAACCTCGTAGATTGAAACCGTAGTCAAATGTAAATACTATAAGCCTGGAGAAATTATCGAGAGCTCAAGGAATACATTAAGAGGTATGCTAGAACAAATTTAGATAGAGGAGACAAGTTTATTATTAAGGGGGTGAACTCACTATCCCTGATTCAAGGCTCAAGCCTTCAAGACCCGCAGTCAGCAAGTGGTTCATGTCCTCTTTTCATGTGAAAATAGGGATGAAGCGCTACATTCATATACCACATGGAGACTTTTCATAAAAGTGGAGATACCCAGGAACTTTTAGATAAATGTATAGGATATATTTATTCACCTTAAAATCCTTTATGGACCATGGTTAATACACAACACTACAACACAAAGATTAGCTTCTACACAATTTTCTAAAATACATCTTACCTGGCTAGCCTAGGACTTTTTCTCGTATCACTTAAGCACTCTTGGTGCTTTCAAAAAAGTCAATTGCCTTCACAGGATGAGGACGCTCTGGTCGCTTTCACTGATGACAGTACCCTTGGCACTACAACCGGAACGGAGCATGAGATACTTACCAAACTAGTGAACCTTTTTGAGTCATCCTTCGGCTCCATACTAATTGCCTTGCCTTAAATACAAGTCGAGTTATTTTTTTTTTATTTCCCACCCTTGTTTCTCAGGCTTGCCCTGTTACCTGATATCCATCTGTCAAGGGGTTCTCTCACTAGACCTAAGGATTGGTATGTCCTATTTCTTGGTATTCTTTTTGATGAACATCTTTCGTTTAAGCATCATATTGGACTAATTAAAATAAAGACCTCAAGAAGCCTTAGAATTTTGAGGAAGCTAAAACACATTTTCCCTGGACCAATTTCTAAAATTCTGTTCTATTACTCAGTTCAGTCCAGCGTTTCTTATTGTCCTACTATATGGATGTTAACTTTTTCTCCTTTTTTGAAATCACTGTCTAAGTTATCAGAAGCAAAGCTCTAGTTTCGCCTATAGTAAAGAGCCAAAATACTTTACTGTATCATTTTTCCCCAGAGGCACTTCATATGGAAGCGGTGGCCACTTTCGATTCCAAATCAAATGACAACCCCCCAAGGTTCTACGACCGCCCCTACTGGAAAAAGAAAATAATAAATAAGAGACAACGTTAGAGCGTTGCCTCTGACATAAACTCTTCCATAAAATCCTTATGTTTATGCATCAAAATCCTCGCCAAATAAGAATCCTCTTCAAATTTATCACTATTTCTGTCATTTGAATTTTCTGTAATGTGCAGATTAATCTACAACGTGGCTAATTGGCTACCATTTTTTTTTTAAGACGACCGATACCGCACCTACACTAACAAATAATAATCTTGGGTAGTCTGGATAAAACCTAAATTTAATACCATACAATAAATCATATCGTTTCACAAAAAAAACTGACCAAAAACGATTTCAAAGGCATCAAAGGTCATTCACAAGAATGCCAGCTTAAATACAAAAAATATCCCAGAAAAAAACATAAAAAAATCGGAGAATCCGATTATGACGAGGATCATACGCCAGAATCACGATTGCCATTACACTCTGTGAATTACTCTTAACAACTAAAAAGCACAGCAAGACAACAAACAGTAGGCTACAGTCTTAAGAATTTATTACGTGCACGTGGTGTTTTAACTCACAGAGGAGCACTAAATAATTGTACAAAAATTTTAATTTATGAAAATTACGTTTTCTTCAAAGTTACTTGAAACTTTGGAAGTATTAAAAATAATATTTCCTTTTAACGTGCTGATAAGACACTGTTTTGGAAACAATGTACAGCTAAAATACATATGGACTGTTAGTGGCAATTCTGACCGAGATCTCGAAACTTTAAAAACTGTTAAAAGCCATCAAATTGGCTCCAGAAAATTAAAAATCCTTATGTTTTCGCCATGAACTTTACGGGATACAAAAAGTTGCAAAATGCATTCATGTTTTCGGATTGTTATTGGCGTTCAATTACTTGCAGAGAGAAAGCTACTTTTTAACTATCGAGATACTAAAAAAACGACACAGACAAATTCCGAGAATGCTAACGTCACAAAACAAAATCTCAAGACTAAGAAAACTGTAGGACCATTGAGCCAACAAGATGGCTTATGATGTTTGCCATAAACTTAGCAGGATAGAAAAAAAACTGTTTACATTTTGCAGTTTTTTCTGACTGTTATTGGTGGTCAGTTGCTTGCAGAACGATTTTTTTAAAAACCGGAACAAAGAGCATTAGTACCGTATAAGAGTGAAAATTGCAAGTGTCGAAAGAAACCACCAGCGCCATCTAGTGTTCGACGTTTTCTTTAGCCTTAGTGTATTTGTAAAACTAATGTCGTAATAAGTGTCCGATCCAAGTTCCAGAAAAAAAAAATTACGAAGCTTGAGAAAATGCCAAGAAACGGTTAATGTTAGAGGGCGTTAGTGGTTTTAGACTCAAGCACCAGTTCTCACTCTCATAAGTTGCCAATGCTCTTTGGCTTTGGAACGGGATTTAAGCTGGGGTTGGCGTTTTTTTTTTATTGGTTTAAAATTGCACGTAGAAGGAAAAAAAGGATAAAACACATTTTGAAAACTAAGCAAGTTCTACGTATGTTTAGAGACTAACAAGATACAAGAAACCAGACAAGACAGATCAATCAGGCATGTTGAACTTATGAGAGTGACTTTATGAATGTCAACCTGACAGAAGATTTGACAACGATGTCTTCTGAATTACCAAAGTGAAAACAAATCCAAAAATCATATAAATTCAGTGACTGACCAAAGATTATACAAGACTGAAGAAAAGAAGCGGTATAATTGATGGTAAATTTGAAAATTAGTAACTACCAGCCGTCCTATCCAGCGTCTGCAAGAAGAAGGCAAAAGCGAATGTCCCAGTGAAACTGGACAAAAATTAGCAATATTTTTAGTTTTTAGGGGATTATTGTAAGCGTAGAATTTTTTAAATTACATTCTGACTGTCGAAAATTGTCTTTTGGGAGTACTTAGCAAATCTTGCATATATTTATTGTTTTCTACTTAGAGTTTTTCTGGGATGTAGTCTGTAGATATGATTCTTAGGCTTAAAAAATTGAACTAGTTGCATATGAGACTTGCATTGAATAAATTTTTTATGTCAATATTTTTTTTTTATCTTCTTGTAAGAATATTTCTAGAATTTCTACTCTTTATATGCGTTTTTAGGTTCAAAGGTCAAAATAGCAACGCACGATGCCTTGAAGGGGAAAAAAAACTTCAAGAGAAAATCTATAAAAAAGCTGTGAAACTAGTATATGTTGAGGAAAAAAGAGTAAAATTTAGATACAAATTTTGCATGTTTACGGTTTTAAGCGATTTTTGTTGTTTTCAATAGTCAAGGGATTTTTCGACCATTCGTCTGACAAGTTTTCTTCTTAAACCAGCGACAATTCTGAACGTAAAGAGTCTTTAGGACAGGCAACACTGAAATATTTGTGTATCTTTCATTAACTTAGTACTGAGTAAATCAATAAAGAAGAAGAAATACAGTATTTCAGCAGTTTCTGCAAGGGGAAAGACTAATGTCGGCCACATTCGGCCTACAGTCAATAGTTTGAATATACCTATCGTGAACGGAAAGACAAGTTCTAACGAGCAGAGAAATACTAAGAGAGCACTGGAAGCCAAGCACACTGAATATTAACTGATACAAATCTTCACAGATTTGCTGATTCAAATCTAATTTAACACGAGCGATAAAGGAATGCAATTAAACATTTTCTTTTTATACAGCATCAACGTTCTGCTCATTTTCTCCTGCTAAAGCATCCATCTTCTGGTTGTCATCTTTTTTGACAGCATCCATTGTCTGGTAATAAGGAAGTCTTTTCCTGACAGCAGGTTTGAGAAGTTTGAGCACCCAGAAATGGTTGAGTATACCTTCCAAAGAAAGACGTTCTGAGGGACTTCGACGAAGCAGCTGAAAATTAAAAACTAAATTCAGTTCCTGCCTTTTTTCCTCTTCAGTTTACTAGAAAATGGTATAAATAAACCTAAACTTACGATCAAGGAATGAAAAAGCCTGCTTTATTAAGTTTTTTTTGGCATAATGAACGGTTTTTTTAGACTATATTTTGGCATTTATAGTCAATTCCTCGTTAACCTAACTAAATCCCTGAAATTTCTATTGTTTAACTAAGAGATCAAAAGGCCTAGAATCCACAGCCAAAAATGGCTCTGATTCTAAAAAGTTGTAGAAACAGATTTACTGAATAAATACGTGTATGTCTATAAGGATTGAAACCCAAGGTACAAGCGTGCTTTAGCAGACATAAAGCTACGGTACGACTTTAATGCTTGAATTGTTAGTTTTTGTTCAAGATTCAAGATATACATTCAGTTCCATGTCTTGTTTTATCTCTTTTTGTTCCAAATAAAATGATGGATATTTGCAGTAGATACATTAGGCCAAATGATAGTAAAATATAAATTAAAGAAATGATAAAGAGAGAAAAGGGATGACCAATTATGACCAGAGGGAAGGAGTTCGTCTTCCCCCTATGCCTTCCCAAGGCCAGAACAAAATTTGCACTTTACTGAAAAAATATAAATGTTTTTACTTTTATAACTTTAATAAATCAAATAATATTAATAACATTTTGATTACTAAATATCAGTATATGTATATTAAACTGACAATGCACATTCATTTGTATTTTCTCAGTAGAGTACAAATTTTGTTCTGGCCTTGGGAAGGCATAGGGGTTTTGAGCAGAACTTATGTTAATTTCTGCTCGTTTTGAGTTTGACTCGGTTATTTATTGTAATTCTGTTCGTTTTGGGTTAAATTTATTTATCGATCCTGATTTGTGGTAGTTTCATGCTTGGTAGATTATTTGATTTCATTTTTGCTCATTTTTTGTTTAATGGAGTTCTTTACTTTTCTTTGAAAAACTTATTTTGTGGAAAAAGTTTTTTTTAATTAATTTCTGTTCGTTTTATATTGACATAGTCTTTTCAGGAAAAAAGAAAATAATCCTTTAAAACTTTTCGTTTTTTTAAGACTTTATAGTTTGGACTGGTAATTGTATGCTGGAGAAAAAGTTTCGGCAATTTTTAACAAAATGCACCCTTTTAAAAATCTGGACACAAATATTAGTGTTTAATTTAGTTTCATACCTCCTCTAGTTGACCTGAAATGGAAAACTTGATACCATTCGCAAATAAAATCTGTTTACTTTCTTTGATAGCTTGGATACACTTACGTTATTTTGATTTGGTTAAATTTTAAGAGCAGAAGTAGCCTCGAAAGTTTGAACATAATACCCTCAGTCGTGCTTGGGATACTGCTGAGAGCCTTACTTAGAATCTTAAGGCAACATTTAGTTTTTAAACATAATGATACAAATGAGAGGGTGGGCGTGGGAGGGGGATTAGTTGCCCTCCAATCACTTTCGACTATCAAAAAGGGCATCAGCCCTTTCTATTTTCAATCGAATGAGCCCTTTTAGAATTCCCACGACAACTCCTTCGTTACGAAGTGCCCTGGTCTAAACAACAACAACAACAAAAAATAATACATTATACCCACATCGATATTTACTATAAAAATGTCAAGCCTTCCAATCACTTTCGACTATTAAAAAGGGCACTAGGCCTTTCAATTTCCAGTCGAATGAACCCTTTTTGAAACGAAAACGCTTTCTATAAACACCTTATATGTCCCCAGGGCATAAATTGCAACCCTTACCCTAAGGGCTGTTAGGGTGGTTGTCATCCTCTAAAACCTAATTTCCAGAACTTTCAACTACGTTAAACAAAATAGCTATCTCAAAATTTTGATTGGATGTGTTTGGGGAAATGGTGGGCTTGAGAGGGGGGGGGGGCTATAAACCTTATATGTCCCCAGGGCATAACTTAAATACATCCTTAAATACATAATTTCTAGAACTTTCAACTGCGTGGAACAAAATGGCTATCTCTAAACTTTTATTGACTGATCTCTTCGATCACTTTCAACTATTAAAAATGGCACTAGTCCTTTCAATTTCCAATCAACTGAGCCCTTTTGAAGTTTCTACGACAACACTTCCAATAAAAACCTTATATGCCCCCAGGCCATAACTTACAACCCTTTCCCTGAGGGCTGGGGGGTTGTCATTATCAAAGACCTAATTTCCAGAACTTTCTGCCATGTTGAACAAAATGGCTATCTGAAAATTTTGATTGGATGTGTTTGGAGGAATGGTGGGCATGAGAGGGGGATTAGTTACCCTCCAATCACTTTCAACTACTAAAAGGGCACTAGCCCTCTCAATTTCCAATTGAATGAGCCCCTTTTGAAGTTTTACGACAACTCTATCTACAAAAACCTTATATACCCCCAGGGCATAACTTACAACCTTTGCCCTGGGGGTTCTGGGGGGTTTGTCATCCTTAAATACATAATTTCCAGAACTTTCAACTACGTGGAACAAAATGGTTATCTCTAAACTTTGATTGACTGTTTTTGGGGAAATGGTGGGCGTGAGAGGGGGGTTAATTACTCTCCGCTCACTTTCGACTGTTGAAAAGGGCAATTTCAATTTCCAATCGAATGAGCCCTTTTTGAAATTTCTACAACAACTTTCTATGTAAACCTTATATGCCCCCAGGGTATAACTTGCAACCCTTGCACTAAGGGCTCTAAGGGGGTTATCTTCCTAAAAGACCTAATTTACAGAACTTACAACTACGTGGAACAAAATAGATATTCAAAAATTTTGACTGGATGGTGAAAATAATGGGCTTGAGAGGGGCGTTAGTCGTTCTCCAATCACTTTCAACTATTACAAAATGCACTAGCACTTTCAATTCAGTGATCCCTTTTTCAAGTTTCTACAACAAAGATTTCAATAAAAACCTTATATGCCCCCAGGGCATAACTTATAACCCTTGCCCTGAAGACTGTGGGGGCAGTGTCCTGCTCAAAGGTATAATTTCCTGAACTTTAAACTGCGTGGAACAAAATAGCTATCTCAAAATTTTGATTGGATGTGTTTGGGGAAATGGTGGGCGTGGAAGGGGTGTTAGTTGCCTTCCAATCACTTTCACCTATTAAAAAGGGCACTAGCCATATCAATTTCCAATCGAATGAGCCCTTTTTGAAGTTTCTACGAAAACGCGTTCTATGAAAACCTTATATGCCCACAGGGCATAACTTACAATCCTTGATCTGAGGGTTGTGGGGGATTGTCACCCTCAAAGACCTAATATCTAGAACTTAAACCTACGTTCAATAAAATGGCTATCTTAAAATTTTGATTGGATGTGTTTGGGGAAAAGGTGGGCGTGAGGGGGGGGGGGGGGGGTTAGTTGCCCTCCAATCATTTTCGAGCATTAAAAAGGGCACTAGCCCTTTGAATTTCTAATCGAATGAGCCTTTTTTGACAACGCCTTCTATAAAAACCTTATATGCCCCCAGGGCATAACTTACAACCCTTGCCCTGAGGGATCTGGGGGAGTATCCTCCTCAAAAACATAATTTCTATCTAGAAGTCACCTATGCTGAATAGAATGGCAATCTCAAAATTTTTATTGGATGTGTTTCGGAAAATGGTGGGCGTGGAAGGGGTACTAGTTGCCTTCCAATCACTTTTGACCATTAAAAAGGGCACAAGCCACTCAATTTCCAATTGAATGAGTCCTTTTCGAAGTTTCTACGACACCTTCTTCGATACACAGTGCCCTGCTCTAAAGGAAAAAAAACATTGTGCCAACATCGTTCTTATATGCCCACAGGGCATAACTTGAAACCCTTGCCCTGAGGGTTGTGGGGGAGCGTCCTCCTCAAAAACATATTTTCTATCTGGAAAACAAATACGCTGAACAAAATGGCTATCTCAAAATTTTGATTGAATGTGTTTGGGAAAATGATGGCGTGGGGGGGGGCTAGTGGCCCTCCTATCACTTTCAACTATTAAAAAGGGCACTAGCTATTCCAATTTCCAATCGAATGAGACCTTTTCGAAGTTTCTACGACAACTCATTCGATACGAAGTGCCCTTGTATGGAAAAAGAAAACAAAAAATAATAATACGTTGTGCTATGATTTCTACATCAGCTTTTTATATAAACCATATATGTCCCCAGGGCATAACTTAAATACATACTTAAATACATAATTTCTAGATTTTTCAACTACGAGGAACAAAACTGCTATCTCTAAACTTTGATTGACTGATTTTGGGGAAATGGTGGGCGTGAGAGGGGGGTTAATTACTCTCCGCTCACTTTCGACTATTAAAAAGGGCAATTTAAATTTCCAATCAAATGAGCCCTTTTAGAAATTTCTACAACCACTTTCTATATAAACCTTATATGCCCCCAGGGTATAACTTACAACGCTTGCACTCTAGCCCTTTCAATTTCCAATTGAGTGAGCCCTTTTAAAGTTTATACGACAACGCTTTCAATAAAAACTTTATATACCCCAGGGCATAACTTACAACCCTTGCCCTGGGGGCTGTGGGGGGAGGGGTTGTCATCCTTAAAGACCTAATTTCCAAAACTTTCAACTACGTTGAATAAAATGGCTATCTAAAAATTTTGATTGGATGTGTTTGGGGAAAAGGTGGGCATGAGAGGGGTTGTGGGAGAGGTTATGTTTGGGGGAATGATGGGCGTGGGGGGGGGGGGGGCCAGTTGCCCACCAAACACTTTCGACTATTAAAAAGGGCATTAGCCACTCCAATTTCCAATCGAATGAGCCCTTTTCGAAGTTTCTACGACAAAGCCTTCGATACGAAGTGCCCTGGTATGAAAAAAAAAACAAAAAACAAAAAAAAAAAAAAAAAAAAAAAAAAACAAAAAAAAAAAAAAAAAACATTGTGCTAACATAGTTCTTTACTAAGGCAGCACTACTGCGCTGCCTATGATTATTATTGGTTTTTCTGCTGATCTTATGTATAATAGGGCCTTTACTATTCTCTGAAAAACTTCTTTTCGGTAGGTTTTTCTTAATCATTTTGCGTTCATTTTTGATTGCCTAAGCTTTAAGTTTTTCAGCATTCCCAATTTCAAAATCATTTTTTTTCTTAAATAGTAAAGTTTCATAAAAATATCGAAACTAGTACAAAGTAAAAATACCAAAGCAACTAAGTATCAAAGTAACAATAAGCAACTTGCTTAACTTAAATCCCATAGGGGGCTGGGGGATTTCAACCCCGAAAGCATAGTTTTTGGCTTTTGGACTATTTTAAACCAAATGACTATCCCTAAGTTTTGACCGGATTTATTTGAGGAAAAAGGGAGGGGGGGGGGCTGGTTGCTATTTGATCACTTTTGACTCTTGAAAAAGAACTCCCAATTTCCAATCGAAAGGGCCCACTCTAAAGCTAATACGACTAGCCCTTCCACAAAAACCTTATATGATAACAAAGGGTAACTTGTTCTAGGCCTTGTCAAAAGGGCTGGGTTATCAGACCCAGAATCATATTTATTTGACATTTGGACTATTGCCCCGGGCTCTAGGGTATTTAATAGGGCTATGAAAATACTCGTTTAAAAATATGCATTTCTTTACCTTTCCTTATGAGAACTTTTCTGGCAAAAGCTTCTCTGATACATGATTTAGTAAGTAAAATAAAACTGTCGTATTTCCTTTGTGTCTTCAGCGAATTAATATAATGATATAATATTGAATATAATATTAATCGCTCTTTTGCTCCCCTTTCCTCCTTAATTCCAATTTCAAGTTTATTACTTAGAAATTGGAAGATTGGAAATTGAAGATCTTTAGGGCACGTTCTGCGGATGAAGGATGACAAATTGCCAAAAATTGTCCTTTTCGGCCTACCATGTAAGGCTAAAAGGAAAGCAGATCGTCCGCGTTTGGGGTGGGAGGATGTCGCAAAGAGAGATTTAAGGGAAATGGGAACTTCCTGGGAGGGTGTAAAGAGGGAGACTTTGAACAGATTCGGATGGAGGAGCATGCGTAGCTGTGTTGGCCTCAGGCGACTTGGTGCTGTGGTGGGTTGTTAGTAGTGGTTAATATTACCGTTTCTGAATGAAAACAAATAGTTGACTTTTTTTAGATTTTTAAATATCTTCTTCATATTCTGGTTTGGACCCAAGCATATACATACCAAGATATTTAAGTCTATATGATTCCTGAGAAAATAGCATTTAAACATGCATACATTAAAATATTGGAAAACGGAGCAGTGAAGCTATTACACTTTTAGTTTTAAAAGGGATTATTGAAGTTTAAATCGTCTCGCCATTTTAAAAGACCGAATTCAATAGTATACTATAATAATAGGGGCGTTTTTTCACTCATCAATGTGCTAGGATCTAACATCTTTCGTCAGAAAACGCTTAAAAGTGAAATCTTTGAACAAAGATCATACATCTTTGGTCGTTTTTGTGCAAACGTCTTTCATCAATCTGGTCTGAGAACAATGATGAGTAGATCATAAAAATTCTCTCATCATTGTTCTATATGGGAGAACAGTGGCGGTCTTCACACTTTTTGGTAACATCAGTGAGCTGTAAGATCTTAGAACAAAGATGAGTTAAAAAACGATAATCTTTGCAGAAAGATGTAAGATCTAAGATGTAAGATCTTAGTGCTAAAAAACGGGCCTAATATCAAACCGATC
>CM051265.1:2375789-2462278 GCA_027921565.1 Artemia sinica
AAATCCGTTGAAAACTTAACTAAATGGGGACTTTCGTATACTAATAGAATCCTGAAAAAGTGGTGCATTCAACTATACCAACATTGCCAGAAAATTAGGACTTTTGAGCATAAAATTTAGTAAATAAATTGCTGGGAATAGGATAATTGCGACGCGTCCAATATAAATTACCAATTGCAATTATGCTAATGGTTGTTAGTGGCTAAACAGGCTTCAAATCTCTGCCGTTTGTACCATTATGCCGAAACCTACGAAATATATTTGCCCGGAGTGTAAACTACGCGCCGCTAGTGGCACGGTTCAGTGCAGTCGGTGTCAACTGTGGCTACATCCCAAGTGCGCAGGGATTACAATTGAGGAGAGAAAACTACAGAGTGAGTGGTACTGCTTAGACTGCCAGTCCTCCCTTCCTCTGAATCATCCTTCGAAATCACCGATGTCGCCATGCTCCCTACCCCCTGGCACTAAATTACTACGAAGTACCCCCAGGTCTACCCTAAAAGTTACTACCCCAAAGACAGTTTCCAAAAACCAAGCTTCCCAAGCCCTCCCGTGTGCTGACTGTGAAAAGTATACCAAACAGCTGGTTTCGATCCAAGAAAAATATGGTACGATGTTAAAAAACCAATCAAGTCGTGAAGCGACTATAGTCGATTTGCAAAAACAAGTTGACAGATTTGCAAATGATCTAAAAAAAGGAAACGACCTACTCCATGAACGTGATTTGGAATCAAAAAAGCTGGGTGAAGAAATCAACTATCGTAATTCCCGCTATCTTGCTATGCAAGATGAACTATCTACCCTCAAAAGCAATCAAGTGACCCTCACCGACAAAAATAATCCAACTTGAATATAATGCAAAAAACAGTGAAACAATTACTCCCACATTTAACGAGCAAATATCAGTTTTCAGCAACTCTAGCGATGACAATGCTAAATCAAATTTTTTACCGCCAAGTGCTGACCCACTTTTAAACCTTCGCCCTGAGGACATTCCTGTAGCTGTGCCAATATTTATTGCGGACCGAAATGAAACGAATGCTAGTGTGACGTCGCAGAGTCCGCTAATACCTGATGTTACTATGGCAACGGACCAAACTGAACAGGATGACGCGAATGCTGCAGTGAGTGCCGAGTTTTTTGATAAAGTTCTAGCAGATGATGAAGTGTGTATTGTTTTTGAGAAAATTACTAAAGTGAAAAAGAAAGAAAACCTGAGAAAAAACGGAAAAGAAAACGTAATATGTAAATATTTTAATCGGGGGGTTTGTAAGTTACGTAGAAAGTGCAAGTTTTTACATATATGTCGTGATTTTATAGCAGGTATTTGCAGGATTGACAAGTGTAGTTTCGACCATGTTGACCTCTGTTCCTTTTTAACGTGTATTGACAAATCGTGCAATTTCGCACATGCATCGGTGATAGTGGAGGGTGACATTACGTTTCAACCTTTTTTAGGGCGACGCAAAAAGCAACCGCGATCCCCACCCCTTTCCCCTCTAGTCCAGTACCATTCTACCGCCAGTCGCGCCCCCAAGCATCGGTAATGGTGGAGGATGACCTTACGTTCCAACCTTTTTTAGGGCGACGCAGAAAGCAACCGCGACCCCCACCCCCTTCTCCCTCCTTTCCAATACCATTCTACTGCCAGTCGCATCCCCCTCCCATTTTCAATCGCACCTGGTGTCCTCCTCCTCCCTTTACTCCACCTCTTTCACCAGCTATGCAGTATTTTTCCCAGTTCCCCGCCCTCCTCTCCTTTTAAATTAGCCGAACCGTACACAGTGTCAGCTTTCAGCGTTCCGGTTAAAAACAGATTTTCAGTTTTTCAGTCAACACAAGAGTCGTCACCGGTTGTAAATGGCCCCCCTGCTGATACTCCTAGTTCATGTCCGAATCTTAAATATGAAACTAAGCGTAATAAAACAAGATCTGTAGAAAAAGATGTAAATCAAGACCGTTATCAATTTCCGTCATTGCTTACTCTAAATGCTGAAAGTCTAAATCAAGATAAGATAGCCGAGCTGGAAGGTTACGCTGATGTGTTAAAACCATCAATAATTGCTGTCACGGAAGTGCACCGGCAAAGTAGTGATCATCTCAAAATTAAGAATTTTACTGAGTTTATTAAGCTACGACCCGATGACCACTCCCTTGGGAAAAAAGGTGGTGGTGTAATGTTGATGGTTCGGGATGAGCTTGCACCTCAAAAAATTAATGTACCACACTTGAATGAGTATGATGAGATTTTATGGGTCCTCGTACAAGTAGTTTCGTTTCCCACGACAAAAGGAGGAACTTCACTTGATGTTATATGTTCAAACCTTTCTGAATATTACCAGAACCCCCAAGAGCTCCCACCTCTTGGCGGAAGCTACCATTTTATGTTGCATTGGAACCCCCTTCCTTCGTATAAAATCAAATACGTTATTGAAACTTTTTCATATAGACCTCTAAATGATAATGGTCTATTTAAGTTCGGTTCATGGATTTCAGAAGAGAACTGGGAAGAAGTATACTCCTCGGATTCTCCAGATGAAAAAGCATCGATTCTTCAAAACAAAATCCGAACCAAGTATGAAGAATGTTTTCCCGAGAAAACCGCCAAACGCTGTAACTCTGATAGGCCGTACATAACTTACGAAAGAAAGTGTTTAATTCGACAAAAAATTGAACTACGAAAAAACAGAAGAGAAAAAGAAGCAAACCAACTACCTAATAAGATTCGAAAAATAACAAGACAGGCTGCCGCTTCATATTATAATTCAAAAGTTGAACACCTTCTCCAAAGCAAAACTTCAGCATGGTACAAGGAAATAAAAAAACTTTCTGGCAAAGGTGCTAATAGTCTAAATTGGTCTGGATCAAAGTGATAAAGACACAGCTGACCAGTTAAATAAACATTTAGCAAAAATTGTACAGTCACTCCCTTCTTTGTCTGAACAGATGGGAGATCTCCCGTCAACAACATCGATAAACGCGCTGGCGGAAATCAGTGAAAAGGAAGTTTTATTAAAATAAAGAAGCTGAAAGGAACAAGTATAACCCCTATTGATGTTCCTGTGGAATTACTTAAAGCTTTCCCTGATAAGATTGCTCGCCCTTTGACTAATATTTTTAACTTGATTTCAACTACTCATGAATACCCGTCCATTTGGAAAGCTGGGTACATTACTCCTATTCCGAAAAAAGGACTTGAGCTGGATTTTGATGGAGTAAGACCGATAACTTTAACACCCACTTTTAGCAAAATTTAAGAAACTTTTTTAGCAAAATGGTTAAAAATTCAAATTGAACCACTAATTGATCCAAATCAATTTGGCAATATGTCAAAGACGTCCACGACACATTACCTGATTCGTCTGCTTGATTTTATTTTCAAACATGTGGATGAACCAGGTAGATGGCTTAACCTTATAACAATCGATTTTAAAAAGATTTTGATTTAATACAGCATGATATGTTAATTCAAAAGCTACTTGTGGAATTTTCTGTAAATCCTAATTTAGTTTCTGTTATTCGAAGTTTTTTATCTAACCGATTTCAAAGAGTAAAGCATAAAAAAGTTTTTTCAGATCCTCAGCCGGTTTTTTTGTGGAGTTCCTCAAGGGACTATTTTAGGCCCAATTTTATTCCTAGTCATGATCAACAACATTGCCAGTGATATGGAAAGTAGATGGAAGTACGTCGATGACTTAAGCATAGTAGAAATATGTGATAAAGGTGACTCCAGCAGAGCTGCGGCAATCATCGAAAAAGTGAGACATGAGTCGGCGTCTTCACTGATGACCGTGAATGAAAAAAAGAGTAACATTTTACCATTTTATTTTTTTTAAGAATTTTAACCCTACTTTTGCTCCCCCTGCCCCTGAACAACAAATTGTAAATAATACTAAATTACTAGGAATAACCATTACTTCTGATCTAAAGTGGGAAGCGCTCACTACAGAGTTGGTGAAGAGAGGTAACGCTAGCTTATAAATGTTAAAATTAATGACAAAATTTCGCGTTCCACCAACCCATCTTTTAACAATTTACTGTACTTTTATTAGACCGCTTTTGGAGTATGCTGCCCCTGTGTGGCATTTCGGCTTAACTCTGGAACAATCTAACCGCATCGAAAGAATCCAGAAACGTGTTCTTGTTATAATTTCCCGTGGACCTGAAATTCCGTATTCTGAACTATTAGTTAAATTTTTAGTTGGTTTCGCTGGAGCAAAGGAGGCTGAAGCTGAGTATGGATTTCGGCAAAAAATGCCTTGATAATAATAAACCACACGACCACCAAGGGGTGTCACGGGATCAGTCCCGAAGCTGACAAAAATAAAAGCCAAACATTTGCGGTAGGATAGAAGGTTTGTTCCCAGTTTCGTGAACGAGTAAAATGTTACCCTCTAAAAAGTAGCATCTTTATTCATGTTTATTTGTGTATTTTTATGTATTAATATGATGTATCTTTATGACACATTGACCTATGATATGTATTTATGACGCAAACCGTAATTTGGCAATTCTATGAAAGTGGTTTTAGAATAAAATGATTTGATTGATTGACTAAAAAAAAGGAACTTTTTCCCCACGGATAAAAAATAAAATACCACGAATCAAAAACTCCCACGAATAAAAGACTTCATTATGCAGAATTCAAAAATAAATGTTATGCTTCCCGTCAAACGAAATTCTTGCAGAAATTCCTAAACCCAGCCAAAACTATGCATGCCAGATTGTGCCAATCACTAGGAAAATTCAAAACTGAGCTCCCACAAATAATTAATTGTAATTACAGAGAATTCATAAATAAATGCCATACTCCCCTTCAAACTAAATTCTCGCGCACATTTTCAACCGCAACCTAGACTGGGCACATCAGGTCAACTCTTTAAAATCAACAATATTAACGATTAATTTCCTTAAGACTTCTCCTTCTTTTACCTGCCCAATCCCCTCAGAAATCTCAGTTAGCAATATGAAATTACTGGATGTTATCATCTCAAGCGACTTTGAATGGGATAATCATGTTAATGATGCTTTAAACCGCGCAAATATCACATTTTCCCACTTTAAACTGCTTCAAAAACTATATGTCCTAAATCCCATTGTTAAAGCATTTAGTTTTCGTTTGTACGCCCAATCCTGGAGTATGCCTGTCTTGTTTGGCATACTGGTATCTCCATTGAATTGTCAGAAAGAATAGAGGCAGTCCAAAAAAGGTGCCTAAGAATTATTTTCAATGGGAGGAAAGTCCCCTTTTTCGAAGAGCTAATCTAGTCACCCTCGAGGATAGGAGACACAAATTTTCCTTTCGTTTCTCCAACAACATCCTTCATAACCACCGGGCAAATTGTCCTTTCCCTGGACAATTTCCCCCTTCGACCTCGCCTCCCCTGTTCTGCTTCAGCATAAGGTCCCCTTCTTACCCCAATAAAACTGTCTACCAAAAGATATAGAAGGACTTATCGTCCCCCTGCATAGTAAGCATGTTAAATACATGAGATCCACCGCACTCTTTCTTTTACCTTACAACTGTCGAGTGTTTAACTTACAAGTGTAGTTATTTTTTTTTAAATTAAATTCTGTTTTGTAGGTTTTATGTAACACTAAATTACCCAATGTTTTTTTTTTCAAATCTAACTTATTTATTTTTTGATTCTGCATGTTTTTTACTATTTTGACATTTTTTACTGTTTTGACAACTATTTTATTTACAGCATTTTGAATTTCCAAAAAAAAAACAAACAAATTTCCAGACTTAAATTTGTTTGTTTATTTTGTATTTTTTGACATTAAAGTACGAATTCGGTCCACTTAGATTTGTGATAGACATTTCTTAGAAATAAAAAATTTATTTTACCTTACCAGGTTGTGCCCAGCACTAGGCAAAATCTAATTTGAGCACCAACGAATAATATATTATAATTATACAGTAAAATAGAGAATAAAATCATAAATTTTATTTTTAGATAGATTTTATTTTTAAATTCAAAGGATAGGCCCCAGCCGCCGCAAAGAAGTTAAAATTTTACCAATCGATGATATGAATATTGATACCTAAGGTACCTTGTTAAAACGACATGCTAATCTCTCAATTTATGTCTCTTTGCTATGATTATAATTTATTAGAAGGTAATTTTCATAATTTGAAAAATACTCTATGTACAAAGGACATCAAAATGAAAACATTAATTGTCCCCTGGCTCCATCTTCGGTTTGTTCATACCTGAAAACCGGGATTTTCTACGGTTTTTCTTTTGGTTGTTATAAACTTATTAAGATTATTTTTGCTGTGTAAATCCTCTCCATTGTTGCCAAAACAGAATCTTGAAAAGAGGAAAGTAGAGACTTCTCTTGTTTAAACAACCCCTACCAACGTGTGTAACACCCAATTTATCTGCAGCTAATCGTCGAGTAATGCAACAGCAATAGAATGAAACACACATTCTGTTTAGTTGGGCTGTTGAACAAATAAAGGCTAGTTGGAACATGTAAAAATTAAGCAATAAAAGGACATTTTTAAAACAGAGAAAAACAAGGATTCTGTTTATGTCAATAGTCAACTAAAGGAATCTTTCTGAAAAGATGTTTTTTTTAGTAAGTCAATTAGCTAATAATTTGAAGTTTTTTATCTTGGATAATGGTAATAATATTTATATTTATGCATAGCTTAGACTTATGGATATGTTTTTTCTTTTGCTAAAGCAATCGTGAAAGTTATACTTCTAAAGCTTCATCATTATATATTCTTTCTCCTTATTTTCTGCTGATTTTTCATGCACGTCCTTTGTTTTTAAACTTGCCGCCCTGAGTTAAAATTCGAAGATTTTTTATTAAGAATTTAATTCCAGTTTTTCCTAATTTTTTAAGACGTATATGGTTGTGTAAGTTTAACTTAACCAATTAAAAGAATTAAATTTTCATTTTTAGTGTCCTTGGTACTTCAAAATAGAAATAAAAAAATATATTATGAAAGGTAAAGACGGTTTTTATAGTAGTAGGAAAATCTAAAAAAAAAAAAAAAAAAAAAAAAAAAAAAAAAACTGCTGCCTTGGTTGAGTAACAAAAATGTACAAGTAATATGTTCGTATATTATTTTACGATATACGGTACCTAAAAAAAATTATGGTTATGTTTATATTACTTCAAATTTTCCCTTAAAACTAACAACAAATTAGGCGTGAACAATATTACAACTACTATTTTGAATAGTACGCACTAAAAAAATTGTGCATCACTTATGTTTTTTTTTCTTCATCAAACTGTTTATCTGGCTGGTATTCTTTTTGTTTACCAAAATAATATATGAGTAAGTAGTCTAAAAGTATACGAGTAAGAAGCATCTCTTGTATAAGTAAGAGCTGAAGTACATTTCAGGAGGATGCTATTTTGAACTATCGAATGCTTTCTTCTCGCACAAAAAAGGCTTAAAGCTGTCAGAACACACAAACGACAAAAGGTTCTCCATTTGACAGTGACAATGTCAAGAAATGAAGGCAGTCAGAAAATTCACTTACGTAGCTTCGTCAAAGCGCTTGTCAGGCTGACTCTGCAGACTTTTGTACATCTCTCCATTAGCAGCATATTCTAGGATTAAATAGACCCTCTTTGTGTCGTAAAAATAGCCATACATCCGCAGAACATTGGGGTGCCTAGACACGTATTTGAATTAATACAAAAAAATTTTTGACATAAGAGAACAAGAATAAAAAAAAAAAAAAAACAAAAAAAAAAAAAAAAAAAACAGATAGATACAAAATCGAACAAACAATCAATAATAACTATGATAGCAATCTTATATTAATCTATCATAGGTTTCCCAAGCAGAAAACCTAATCCTCAAGTGGATAATTTAAGACCCTCACAGAGAGCAAAAAGTGACTTTAGGTGTTTTTTCCTTGTTCAAGTAAAAAAAAAAACAAAAAAAAACTTAAAAATCTTATTATGCAAAACAATAGGTGACAAAAAAACAAAATAATAACAAAGACGTTACATTCTTGAATCCAGGATTGAAACTCCAATACAAAACTGTCCAAAGCAATAATAATAATAATCTATTACTTAAATAAATTCGATGAGTTTTCAAACAATTTACATTTTCATTTGAGACTTGCAACAGTTCTGACTAAATGGGCTTATAGGCCAGCTAGATATTCCATTGGGTATTTATATTTGGTGCTTTTTGCTGTTAAAACACAACTTGTTGCTAATATCCACGCAAAGTAAGGTCAAACAATCCGCTCCATGCAAAAATTTGTCATAAAAAACCAGCAAATAAAAACTAGCTTAAGAAAAAACTAGCTATTTTTTGGCTTATCACCTTTTACTAAAACATTGCATTTACCAGAGAGCCCTAAAAAATACATACCAGACTAAGTAATATACTTTTAAAATCATAAAACTATAGGAGCTTAAAGATCCAAGTTCTGAACCTGCAAGCTGTTGAGGTCAGCTCAATATGTAAAATAGTGTAAAAATCACAATGGGTTGACAAAAAAGATCAGTGAGCAACACTTTTTACAAAAGTTAAAAATACATTAGGACCAAAAAAGGTCAATTTGACTACCCCATAAGCTGGCAAAGATCCTTTTTATCTCACTAATGAAGTTACAGACACCAGCGAAGTCTAGGCAATTGGCCTATAAATCCACAGGATGTTCCTTTCAATCATACTAGTATGCTTAATCATCTACAAATACACATCATCTATTAAAGAGGGGTGATATCTTCTGCCAAATTGTAATTCCCTAAAGAAGACTTTGACCTACAGACTTACTTATTTTGGGACTTCAACCCTCCTTGCCTTATCTAGGGAAATACCTTTTCTATATACACCAATGGATAAGTACTATCAAGTGATAAAATACCTGAGATGACTTTGGATTTCAATTTCACGTCGCAGTTGATGTTCACAGCTAGCTTTCTGCAACTGGGATTTGAACAAAACTTTCAATGCTACAATAAATTTGGACTTCTTTTCCCGGGCAAGATAAACATTCCCAAACTTGCCTTTGCCAAGAGGTTTTCCAATATCAAAATTTTCAAGTGACCATTTGCATTTCCTGAAAAAAAAAAATAAATAAAACAATCAAAGTATAGTACTTGTAGGAGAAATGGGTGTACTCTTCAATGTGAAGCTATTTCACTTTTATTCAGTTTTTAAATCATTGAACCTTTGCACCCCATTATTTTTCATTTTGTTAGTTATTTTCAGGGATGAGGAATCAGGTTCACTGCTAAGCAGTCAAACTGTTTGGAGTCAGGGGTACAACAGTAATCAGATCACAACCCTACCCTTATTAGGATAGGAGGACTGGAATTATGAAATTTATTATCTATTTAATAGATTGGATAGTTATTTCTGGACAATGTTGGCTAATACAAGGGCAAGAACAATAGTATTGCACATCATAAAATTCGCTAAATATATAGAAGTTATGGGAGGACCACTCTCATTCTCCCTTAATCTTAAAAATCATGAGCAGTGCACCTCTTTTCAGAGGTGCTAAGATATGGTAATAACTCATTATACTGTGCATACCAAGAACTGTGCATACACCATACATCTACTCACAACATAAACTTGAAGGCCAGTGAGCTGTTTTGATGTAACATTTATTTGATGATCTTAGCTTTGATATAATATGACAGATCCTAGCAGAGCCATTCCTAGGGTTGGTGGCACCTGGCGAAAAATGAATTACAGCACCCCGTCCTGATTCAAATATAAGCAAAACACCCGAATCAAAGAGTGCAGCCCCCAGCCACGGTGCCTGGGGCAGCTCTTTCCAGTCCCCCCCCCCCTTTGAACAGCTCTAGATCCTAGCTCATCAAACTACAAAGAACTTATATCTTATAACTTATATCTTAAGCTCTAAATGGATTAAAATCCGACCTAGGATTTTACAGTAGTTTTCAAGGGAATTGTGTTTTACATACCTTTCCATTAAGGCAAAGACCAGTTAATATTAAAGCTTTAACATATGCTAGGGTTTCCTGATGAGAAATAGAGAGACACAGCAAAAATAATTAAATTCTTCTATTTAGAAAAAACTGATTAATTTCATAGCGTCAAACTTTACAACATTAGTATCAAATTTCATTGTCTAAACTGACCCCAGAAAGAGCATAATTTCATGTACGGAGAGTATGAGCCTAGACACCCGTCTCTCCTGCTGAAGTAAGAAAATCAGATAATAAGGAATAAAAAACATTATACATACAAAAAGCTAAAAGTAAAAAATAAGTTGTTAACTATAAACCAACTGAGATGTATGACGAAGCAAAAATATCAGATAGCATCAAGATTTATTGAAGGCTACACATTGTGGCCTTCCTTTTGTGCATAGAGAAAAAAGAGAAAGTATCTAAGCTCCTTCTGTTCTTGTAGAAGCCACTAAGATAGAGGAAGTATGGAATAATGAACACAGAGCTGTGGCAGTCCATGAGTGTTATGAGGCCATATACTAACTACTGGCACATCAAAACATTGTTTTACTTTAACTTAACATAGGCTGTCCAACAGCAGGAGTTGGCAGCCTTCTTTGACTATAAGTGAAAATCAGCCAAAATACAAGTATTAAAAAGATATATGGGTCAGTGATATTTCCATTTTGGACATTTTTTAATGAATGTACATTCATTAACTACAATACCAATCGCATTAACAGATGACAAAACATCTTTAAGCTACTTGTCAATATTTTTGGCCATACCTTCAATGCAATGATGAAATGTTGTAGCTGATAAGAACATTTTTTTTACTCTCTCATTGGTTACTTTTTCATTTTCCAAGTCATTAAATACAAGTTATAACAATTTATGATTTTTTTTTTCAAAAACTTGCTGTCTGTAAATGGCTTTCCTTGGGTACAAATGCTAAGAGCTGTAATGAAGATGGCAGATATGACATGATTGTTGCTGGTACCAATTCTTTAAGAATTAATTTTGCATTCAAAAATTAAATACACATTTAGCAATCTACTTAAATTTACCTTCATTTGTCATTTCATTGACGTCTTTATGTTTTGAGCAAAAGTATTACTCAGGATTAAGTCCTGGTGGCAACCTTAGACTTTAGTTCCTCTGGAGTCATAAGTTGCGCAACTCGCCCCGAAGCGGCGGTGCAACGATGATGTCTCCCCGTTTTGGTGCTAATGAGGTCTCAGCCATCCTCAGATCTCAATCAAAAGTACGCTGCAAGGTGTTCTTTGGACGATATCGTTTTCTTCTGCTGTCTAGTTTCCATTTGTAGACACTCTGAGGAAGGCAGCCTTCTTTCATATGGAGTAAATGTCCTAAATATGTTCAGTTCTTCTTCTTTATAACCACAGTAATTAGAGTTACAACAGCAGTAATTAGCCTGTTCTACAGTGGATTTTAGAGTGCCTGATTTTCTATTGCCGGCTTATATTTAGAATAATGCAACGATTCTCATTTTAAAATACTTCTAAGTACAGTTCAATCTGTCACCACTTTCAACAAGTACATACTTATCTGTCCACACCTATTGAAATAAACTGTTTTAGCATTTTCTTTGTCTATGATAATATTTTATTTAATTACAATAATTATTTCACTTAGTTTAGTGCATAATAATCACTTAGCTCTTGAACTCCATCACTATACTTGTGCTACTGAATATAATCTACAACTGAGAGAATGACACATGTCATATGCCTCAAATTTATAAATATGCCATGAGTCATAAAATTTGTTTAGAAGATGGTATTCAACCTATTATCTTTACTTCTACGTTGTCATTGAACTAAAATGTTTGATTCTATTATTAAATCCAAACATCTGAAGAAATATTTTTTTATATATTTGTTATGCTACACTCAAAACCTACAATGTATTTTAAGAAAACTGAAATATAATTAATCCCACTTTGTTGAGTAAATACTGTGTCTTTAACGACTTACTTTCCAAGTAGTATTTACTTAGCATTTCATATTTGATGGAGTTGATCTTTAATTCTCATGTACCCATGTACTAAGAGGAGATAAATGGAGATGCAAGGACCCCATGTGCTGCTTATAATCACCACGAAATGCATCATGGTTTGGCCACCCCTGCCGTATACCATTATAAAGCAAACACATTAAGGGATTTGAAATTTTTCAATTTCCATTTTCAAACATTACTTTATGGATGATACCATTATAAATAAACATAGCTATTAATAAATATATATGAGAAACAAATGATGGGCCGCTCCAGTTGTATCTTGAAGGTTTGGTCTCCCATTCTTTGTCAAGTCTCCTTTTGAAAACTTTGGCTGATGCAAGACACATTCTCCTCACTTAAACAGTTCCAGTTGTTAATGAATCTTTGGCTAGAAAATCTAGTCTTTCTCTAGTTAACTCTAATCTTATGCAGCTTCTTAGAGAGATCGCGTGTTTGTCTTTCTTTAGCTAACTGAGTAAAGAGCCTGTTTGGGGTTGGTCAACATATTTATGTCTTGGTAGCATGTCACTGCGCCTGTGTTGGAAGGTCAAGGATGGTAGGTAGATTGCCTATCACTATACGGTTTCTCGCCCAGTTCAGAGATGCATTTGTTGGTCCTCCTTTACACATCTTCAATGAGCTGTATACCACTTTTGTAAGAAGGACCCACAAGGCAGGTTCTGAAGTCAAGAACTAGTCTTACAATTGCATTGTACAGCTTCAGGTCTGCTTGCCACTATCTTGGTAAGCAGACCTGGGTTGGCTGAGTAAACTTCACAATCTAGAATTTTATCAATTATCCATAAGAACTTCTTCAGATATAGTTCAGCAAAATTATGGATGAGAGACTTTGCTTTCTTGGATAGTACGATAAATGAGTTAGGGGAATGACACTTTCTGAAGCCTAAACTATGCCTTGGGAATTTCTTTTTGAAGTATCAGCTTCCCACCCCCACCAAAGGGTTGAATAAAATTCTAGGGGAGGGAATTCTTACTATATTGGAAAACTTCAATGCTACAAGAATGATATTTTAGGAAAAAATTCAGAGCCTAAACCATGATACACTGCAAAGATGAAAGTGTTTTCCTGAAGCTTAGAAAAGTGCATAAAAAATTCATCAAAATAGGGAAAGGGGCAAAGATAGAAAATTGAAACAAATTTCCCACGGCACAGTTCAAGCTCAGAAAGCATTCCAAAAAGCTTCATTCACTTAACTCAACTGCTATAAGTAAATTGAAGTTGTAAGAAATAAATAAGATAGAAAAAAAAGATAAATATACCATCTGCTCTTTTTAAATATAGTAATCACTACAGTTATGATTACACATTAATCCCCCTTCCCAATGGGGCCTGATATAGCTATAACTGTATATAAACCTTAGAGCTAAATACAAAGTGTTGATTTTGTGGGTCTTCCATAATCTTTTGTGCTGACTTCCTGTCAACCATTGATTCATAGTGCCAAATATTCATAAATGTCAAGGTTCATAAAGCCAATTTGAGAAACAAAAATCAGCAAATATTTGTATATAGCTTAGGGCTATATGTGCCCCCCCCCCACGTGAGGGGGTGGGGGGGGTGGGCTGGGATGTCATGGCAATAACAATAATCATTAAGTTTTAAAAGAACATTGAATAGGGAATCAAATTGTATAGTTCTTTTTTTGGCGTCTCATTTTTGGCTTAATGGGGCTCTTCACTTTTCTTTGAAAAACTTGTTTTGTGTAAAAAGTTTTTTAAATCAATTTCTGTTCGTTTTTTATTGAAATAGTATTTTTCATGGAAAAAAAAATAATATCTTTTCAGTTTTTCCTATAAGAGTCCACAGTTTGGGTTGCTACTTGTATGTTGGAGAAACTTTTTCAACAATTTTTAATCCTGACACAAAATGTATCTTTTAATTTAATTTTATAACTCCTGAAGTTGACCTGAAAAATGAAACAATATCATTCCCAAGAGATTCCATCTATGCACTTTGACAACTTGGATACACTTACACTCTTTTTATTTATTTAAATTGTAAGAGCAGAAATAGAAATAGCATTAGCCCCAAAAGTTCTAACTTAATACTCCCAGTCGTTCTCAATATATTGCTGAGGTGTCTTCTTGGCAACCATAAGCACAATGCCTTTTGATTTAGTTTAAAGCAACATTTAGTCTTAAAGCATAATGGACCAATTGCACAGTTGTGGGGGATTGGTATACACAATATCCCTAAAGACATAGTTGCTGGACTGTTCTACTATGCTGAACAAACTGGCTATCTCAAAATTTTGACTGGATGTGTTTGGAAAATGAATGGGCTTGATAGAAGGGATGCTTGCCATCCAATCTCTTTTTACTCTTAAAAAGGGCACCAGCACTTTTAATTTTGAATCGAATTAGCTCCTTTAAATCTTCTATTTCTAGCTATTATAGAGTGGTGCAGCCTATGATATTACATATGCCCTTTTGAAAACCTGCATGTGCAAATTTTTTTGTCTAATTGAAACTCCTCCTAAACTTTCCCTAAGAGTTTCACCTTAATACCCTTAGTATCATTAGTTACAGTAACTTCAGTGGTAGCATTAAAAGTATACAAATGGGGCCTTTAGGATAGTTCAAAATCTCCCAAAACTTACCTTTAAAGGTCTAACTTAATAATATAATTTGTTCCCCAGATATTGCTGTCACCTTTTGAAAGTCCACATGGTCAATTTTTGTTTTGATTTGATTCAACATCCACCAAAATATTCCCTAAAAGCTTCACCTTAATGCCCTTAGATTGCACAGTAGCAATAATTGTAGCAGCATTATGTACATAGTGGTAGTATGTGCATAGCATATTTTCTTCAACATCCCCTTCAAAACACGCTGAAAGTTTCAGCTTAGTACCATCAACTGTTCTTGAAGCATTTCTGATGTGTCTACTTGACAACTTGTGTGGACATAGTATGTTTGAATTTAGTTCCATTTAGTTACTATACATCCCAATTTTTTAACCTTTAATAGCAACCTTTAAATAAACTTTAAATATCCTTAGCTTTAATAGCAGTATAAATAGTATTAGCAGTAGAATCAATTGTAGTAGCGTGAGTAGTAATAGAATTAGTAATAATAGTAATAGTAGTAGTATTATGAGAAGAAGCAGTAGTATTAGGATGAAAATACTTTCTTTTGGTTAGTTCAACATCCCTCAAAACAAGCCCTGTTAATTTTAACTTCACACACCAAACTGTTCCTAAGGTATTGCTATTTTATAACTTTTTGACAACCTGTATACAGATGGCGTGTTGTGTTCAGTTCACCCCCCCCCTCAAAATTCATTGAAAATTTCACCTTCATACCCCTAGGCATGGTTGTAATAGTACTCACAGTAGTAGTCTTGAAATTACTAGTAATAGTATTAACATATTGCCTTTTGATCAGCAGAACATTTCTCTCATCAAGTCCCAGAGGTTTCAACTTAATAAAATTAGCCATTTTTGTGACATTGCTAAATATGTCCTTTTGATAACCTGTATGTTATCATATTTTCCTCTCAGTGTTCTTAGCCTTAAAAGTAGTATCAATAGAAATAGTAGTAGTAGTAAATGCAGCAGTAACCAGTAGTATAAGCAGTAGTGTGAACAAAATACCTTTGGGTGAGATGATCTTCCCCTTTAAGCATCCTCTGAGAGTTCCAACTTAATACCCAAATCAATTCTTGAGATACACTATTTTAACAATTAACATGCATATAGCGTCTTCTGATTTATCTCGAATTTCCCCTCAATACTGTAGATAGATTGGTCTGGTAGTAGTAGTGGTGGTAGTTGTAGTAGTATTGGTAGCATGCAAATATTGCCTTTTTGATCATCTCCCTTATCATTTCCAGAATTTTCCAAATTAATATACTCAGTTATTCCAGTGTTACACCATTTTGACAATCATTATACACTTAATGTGTTCTGATTTAGTTCAAAACACTCTCTGAAAAGCTCAATGAATGCCCTTTGTCTTCTTGGACAGTAAAGTTCAAACACGCATACCTTTCTCAATAACATATACTGTGTATAAACAATGAACAAATTGCCTAGCTTACAGCCATTGTCCTTATGACTGTGGGGAGGTTGACACCCCAAAGACATAATTACTGGACCTTTTGTAAAGGCTGAACAAAATAGAGCTCTTATAATTTCAGTGAGATATATTTTGGGGAATGATAGGCTTGGGGGGAGGGGGACAGATTGCCCTCCATCTATTTTTTTATTCTTAAAAAGGGCACTGAAACTTTGGAATTCTAATCAAATGAACTCCATCTGATGCAAAGCTTATATGACCACCCATTCCCAAAAAATCGTATATGCCCTGGGGGGGGGGGGCATAATTTACAACCCTTGCCCATGGACTCTGGGGGATTATGTCCACCCTAAAGACATTGCTATATGATTTTTGGACTATTGGTAACAAAATGACTACCTCACAATTTCAATTGAATGTCTTTTGAGAAAAGAGGATGTCGGGGAGGGGGCTAGTTGTTTTCAGTCATGTTTGACTCTTAAAAGAGAGCTAGAACAACACATTTCAAATTAAATGAGCCTCTTCTAAAGTTTACACAAAAACCTGATATAGGCCTACTCCTGGGGCACAACTTACAACCCTTACCCCAAAACTCGGGGGGATTCTGTCCACCCCAAAGGCCTTGTTATATGATTGTACCTGCCCTCCAATCACTTTGAATCTTAAAAAGGGTATTAGAGAAATATGATTACCAATCCAATGAGCCCCCTCCAAAGTTTATAAGACCCCCTTTCTATAAAGAAAACTTACATAACTCCAGGGCATAACTTAAAACCCTTCCCCTGAGGGCTGTGGGGGGGGAGGGTTGTCATCCTCAAAGACACAATTTTCAGACCTTTTAACTACACTGAACAATATGGCATTCTCAAAATTTTGATTGAATGTGTTTGGGGAAATGGTGGGCGTGGGGGAGGGGGGTGTTTAGTCACCCTCCACTCACTTTCAACTATTAAAAGGGGCACAAGCCCCTTCAATTTCCAATCCAACAAGCCTTTTTCGAAATTTCTACTACAGAAAATGACCATATCTAAATTTCTATCAGATACATTTCAGGAAAATATGAGATGGGGGGGGGGGGTATCCATCTTCTAACCACTCTGAATCTTAAAAGAGGCACTAAAACTTCTAATTACCAATCCAATGAGCCCCCTGAAGTTTATACAATCACCCTTTCTATTTAAACCTTATATACCCCTAGGGCATAATTTACAACTGTTGCCCTGAGGGATGTGGGGGGGGGGGGAGTGGTGTCATCCTTAAAGACATAATTTCCGAAATGGTCGGCGTGGGGGGGTTAGTTGCCCTCCAATCACTTTTGACTATTAAAAAGGACACTAGTCATTTCAATTTCCAATTAAATGATCCCTTTTTGAAGTTTCTATGACAAGTCCTTTGATACAAAGTGCCCTGGTCTAAGGCCAAAAAAAAACAAAAAAATTTTGACCACATTGCTCTTCACTTAGATTGTGCTATTGTGCTGCCTATGACTATGGATAAATCCAGTACAGTTGGGGGGGGGGAGAGGGACTGAGACACAATTGCAACAACAGCAATATATTTCGAAAGTGCATCAGGTGGGATTTAAATACTATTTTTTTTTTTGCTGCCATCTGATTCCTGTCTCACAATATGATTTTACACTACTTTCCAAGAGAGCAAAAAAGCTCCTCATCCAGAATTCTACCCAATAAGACAGTGGCCAGTGAAATCAGAACCAACCAAGAAAGGGCATATTGCTTTATAAATTTTGACAAAAAAAAGAGCAGTAGTGTTGTGCTAAGATTCCCATTCTGAATTGTATCAGAAAAAAAAAAAACTACAAAGTACCATAATAACTAAAGACTAGTATGATTTGATTCGTCATTCAACATTGTTTCCAAATACAATGGTTGCTACTGTGAAATATAATCCTTCCACATCCCCACCCTAACAGGATAAGGTGTAGCCCTGGGCTATTTATAAAACTTTGCTGTTTTGGTGGTTTGCATTATCCTTTGGGCTTAGACCTATCTCAAATCAACAGTTAGTTTGAAACAATCTCAATTTTGGAAAAAGAGCAAAGTTTTGTATTATACCCAAGGGGCTACCTCTGGCCCCATTGATGCATGAGGGAGGGACACTAATTCCTATATGACCCTAGGCTATGTATAAAAGTTTTCTACTATTATTTTTTATGTAGGTTTTATGTATTGGTGTATTTATTTATTTTATAGGTGTTGTTTTTCCCATATTTGTAATGTTGTTGCAGTGATTAAGTCCTCTACATGATCAGCTTTTGAGGCTGCAATATCCATCATATATGTTTTCTCTGTCATTTTTGTTGTATATTGTTGCATTTAAGTTAGATTTTATAGTATTAAATAAATGAATTGAATTTGGTATTATGAAACAACTGTTGATGAAAAATGAGCATAACAAATAATAAAACCCATAAGAGAAGCAAAGTTTGTACACAGCCTAGAGCAACATCTAGACCATTGAGAGAGGGGGACAGTAATTATTATGTTTACCCATAGCTTTAAATAGAGGATTTAATACCCTATTTCTTTTTTTCCAAGATCTACTACCAAAAAACATGAGCAACTATGCATTTCCATACTTTTTGACAGGCTTTAAGGGTTCAAAATGGAATTTGCAACCATAGAGATTAGTATATTTGAAAAGTGTTGCAAATATCTAGGTAAGGGGCTTTTTCTATCTCGGAAAGTAGCTGAGTTAGCTAATTGAAACTTTCAGGAATACAATACATTTCTAGGGCTTAGAAGATTGCACAGAAGACAGTTTTATACCTATCTGAATTTTGAAAAAAAAAGTTTCACCTAGGGTTTCCAGTTTCACTTTCTATGCCTCTAGATTCAGGCAACTCTGACAAAATGTAGTGCAAACATAAAAATTTTGTAATTTTAAAACAAACAAAAGAAAAAGTTCAGAAAATTGTAGTTTTCAAGTATGACCTCCAGATCTGTCTGGGAGGCAAAAAAAAAAATCTAATGTTCTTGGTAAAATTCAACTTTTTTTGTTTTACCATGGGTAACAGATCCTCTTTTTTAGGTTGTCCCATTGTATTTGAGAACTGTTTGTGGTCATCCTAACTAAGAAAAAGTTAAAATGCCAGTGGAGTCTGTGTTGGTGAAATGACTTAGCCTATCTTTTGCAAAGCTACTAAAGAGTTTGGCATAAGAAAGACAGCAGTATTTGATGCTGTAAAGTATGTGAAAAAAAAATCTTTGTGGTCAACACAGACACTAGAAAACACCAGTCAAGCAAGAGTGGTTGGATTTAATGTTTCAGTTGTCAAACAGTTTGTTTTTGAGAACTTGAATTCACTCTATGTTGTCATCAATTTGGACCCACTAAAATTTGTAATTGTGAAAAATTGGACTTTCAGCTGTTGTAAAAGCCCATGTTGTTGCCAAGAAAGGAACAAAACAGGTTCAACAAAATGTCAACTGAAAGAGGCAAGAATGTCACCTTACTATGTTTTGTAAGCGCAAATGGAGAGACATTTCTCCCATTGTTTGTCTCTCCTTGTATTAAAGCTCCTGAAAGGACGTTTTAAGATGGTCCCCTTGAATGTGTTGGTTTTACCCATTGAGGTGGTTGGATGGCAGCAGACAGCTCTTGTCTATTCAACATTTTCAGAAGCAAGTTAATGCAACTTTAGAAAATCCTATCTTATTTACTGCTTGGCAATCATGAAAGCCATGTTTCAATTCAAACTATTAATTTTTCAAAGGGAAAAGGGATCCAGCTTCTAACATTCCAATCCCATTGTTCACATTGCCTCCAACCACTGGATATGTCAATTTATAGTCCTTTGAAAAAAGATCTCAAAGAGTCTTATAGTTCTTGGCAATACACTCTGGGGAGACACTTACCAATGGTTTAAATTGCAGAATTTCAAATAGCCAAGTATCAGAGAAACAAGACTTAACAAACCAGCTGACAATCATCTATAGAGTGCCATAACATGGATGTTTCCCTAAAGGCACTGAGGATCCTATAAGTTAACAAAATCCTGGCCAAAGAATATCTGTGCATGACTTTCAAAAGCACCATTCAGAAGAACTGGAAGCTCTAAGACCAGCATACAAGTAAGTGGTTACAATTCAGTCACCTGAAATGGTGAGACCATACCCAAAATATACCATTGTCCAATAGTTGGGAGGGGGGGGGGGTCTAGAAACACAGCAGGACCAAACTCTTTACAGGTACTCAAAAAAAAGAAGTTTGAAGCACAAAATCAAAGGAAAATTTTGAAGAAGCCAAAGCTCACATCCAATAAAAAGAAAGCAAAGACACTTCATAAATAAGAAAAAGGGCTAGTAGCAAGAATAAATAGGAGTTTCTTGGGGGAATTGGAGACTATCTAGGAGAAATTGAACAAATTAAAATTACATACTTTAGCCTGTAGACCTATCTCTGAAATTTTCATTTTCCTAACCTAACCCCTTTCCAAGATAGCCAAAAGTAGCTATAGTAGAATTTTACCCTGCTTTTATGTGGTTATACCCAAGAAGCAGTATTTTTTCAACTGAGTCACAGCAGGTCCAGATGACTAAAGCTCCAAATAGATTAAGGTAAGGTAAAAAATGCCCTTAATCTACCCTATACTGTCTTTTTCTAGGCCTGTGTCTCATCAACACTTGATATAAAAAGCCAAACAGTCAATCTGAAAAAAACAACAACACAGAAATCAGCAAAGTTATGTGTACAGCCTAGCCTATATCTGGCCCAATTAGCAAAGGTTAAGATGTATTTGAAAGAAAAGCTTAGTGACCAGTACATTGAAATTATCATAAAGATACACATCTAGGGATAGGCACATGTTTTGGTAAATTTATAGGTGGCCCTTTAATTTAGCTAGGATAGAGGTTATTAACATCATTTGATACCTTTTTTTATGCTCTTTCATAATTCAATGATGGCTTCCAGTGCAAATTGCATCTTGAGCCCTTCAAAGGGCCCCAAAGGTACTTTATTAGAATTATGAAAGAGCATAAAAAAGCATCGGTAAAATTCTACTTTAGCTACTTTTGACTATCTTGGAAAGGGGTTAGGTTAAGAAAATGAAACTTTCAGGGATGGGTCTACAGGCTAAAGTATGTCCCGGGAAGATATTTTGAAGTATCCACCTCCACTCCTTCTCCCTCTAGAGGGTCCTGACCTTTGATGACCTTTAAAAATAAGTGAGTTATAGAAGTGAAACCTTGCAAAATAGATCTTCGGCTTAAATGAAGTACAACAAAATTGTTTTCAGCTTCACAACTTTGCTCAATCCCAATTTATAAGGTTTTAAAGATATGCAAATACATTTCCAAAATTTTGGAAATAAACTATTTATATGTCTTAAAATTCTGCTCAAATAACTGAAATTGCATTTTCAGAGCTAAAGCCAGAGAAAAAGAAACTGATAACTGAAAATTAAGGTAAAATGTTGTTTTGTCAAAATTTCAATGGGTATAGACCTGTCATGTAGGCAAATTTCATGACCCTCTAGAGGGAGAAGGAGTGGAGGTAGGTACTTCAAAATACCGTCCCGGGACATACTTTAGCCTGTAGACCCATCCCTGAAAGTCTCATTTTCCTAACCTAACCCCTTCCCAAGATAGCCAAAAGTAGCTAAAGTAGAATTTTACCAAAGCATCAAATGATGTTTTCACTTTCATCCTAGCAAAATTATATGGCCTGTTGCAAATTTACAATGAACTTTACACCCCCTACCCCCCTAATGTGCAAATAGGCTATACACCCTGAATTGTAAATGGTTGCTGTTGCAAATTTACCATGAACCTTACACCCACCCACCCCCTAATGTGCAAATATATACCCTGAATTGGAATATACTATGAATTGTTGATAGTTAAGTTTTGAATGACAAAATTCAGTGCTATTTTTGTTGACAGCATTTGAAAAACTTGAAATGGTAGGAAAACAGTTTGAAATGAAAATCAAGGATTTTTCAGGTTAGGTTATAACTTATTAGTCTGGTTACAAAAATGAAATACCTTTGGGGCCCCTTGAAGGGCTCAAGATGCAATTTGCACCAGAAGCAATTAATGTAGCCTATTATGAAAGAGTATAAAAAGGGCATCAATGATGTTTTCACTTTTATCCTAGCTAAATTATAGAGCCACCTAGAAATTTACCTATGTTTTAGCTGGAAAAGTTAAGAATGGGAATCTTCACACTAAATTATTTAAAATACTTGCAGTTAGGCCTAGTCTAAGCTTTCGCTAGGCTAGGCTATATCATATTCACAAAAATTAAATCCAGATTTTCCCCTCTTATAAGCAAATTTGATGTTGTATGACCAAACAGTGATACAGAAGTCTAAGCACTATGTAGGCAAGCTTAATGATCTAGTGAAGGCTTTGTATTGTCAAAACCTTAACTTAGACTATAAAATTTTTCAAATCACCTTTCTGAACTGTTTGTAGTTTCTCTTAAAGCCTGTCTCATTTCTGGAGTGGTTGCAGAACACATTTGTCCACTAGGGCTTAGCATTTTGACTGTTGACTAGTTGAGATTTGAATCAAATTTGAATTTAGGAGTAAAAGACCTCTTTTGGGAAAGAACCACTTTTCTTCGGCTTTCCAGGAAAACAGAGACGGGTTTTCGGACCGCCCCTATTTTACTATTGCATGACGCAATGCAAGTATAGTAACAACATCCCGCCTTTTACCGCCTTCTTGGTGAAAGACGTCCAGAAGGAAAATTTGTACAAATAACTTAAAGCTAATTGGAAATAAAAACAAAAATATTTGTTAGTGGCAATGCAAATATTGAAGGTAAGTTTGTGTAAATAAATAAAAGTTGTGTAAATAATAGAAAGTAAGAAGGTAAATAAATATTGAAGGTAAGTTACAACCTGTCATTACAGAAACAAGGTTAAGCGTGTATCCGTTTTTGTTGTGATTTATAAAATTCGACAGTGTTTCAAAGTAACCAACAATTGTACCCAAAAAAGAATTTTCTTCTAATGAGCTAAATACAGAATTACGGTACTTTTGCGCCTAAAAGCCAGTGTAATAACATGGAATAACACGCACAAGAATAACATGGACAAATTTTACTACTTTCCTCCTAACCCAAATGATTAAGTTAAGTTTTAATCTATAGAATTAATTTTTTTTAAGTTTTTTTAACTGAAAGTAAGGAGTGACATTATAACTTAAAACGAACAGAAATTATTCCGTATATGAAAGGGGCTGTCCCCTCCTCAACACCTCTCTCTTTACGCTAAATTTCAACTCTGT
Source organism: Artemia sinica (assembly GCA_027921565.1). Taxonomy (NCBI): domain Eukaryota; kingdom Metazoa; phylum Arthropoda; class Branchiopoda; order Anostraca; family Artemiidae; genus Artemia; species Artemia sinica. The sequence goes on from CM051265.1 coordinate 2,399,030, forward strand.
TTAGCAACTCTACTTTTTAAAACATTAAAAACTTAAGCGTAAGGAGCAAGGCGTTGAGGAGGGGACAGTCCCTTTCATATCTGGAATAATTTCTGTTCGTTTTAAGTTCTAATGTCGCTCCTTACTTTCAGTAGAAAAAAATCGTTCTTTTTAAATTTAATTTCTGAATGTTTTTCAACTAATGAAGGGTCGAATTTAGCTCACCGTACATGAAAAATTAAAACAAAATTTGCATATTAATTTTGACAGATTTATTCCATATATGAAGGCCTCTTCCTTCATACCCTGCTCTTTACGCTAAAGCTGTTAGTACTTTTAAAAAAGCTTCCTATTGTAATTAAATGGCCCCTGTGTTTCAATTTAGTAAACAGTCGAACTTTAGCAAAAAGGGCAAGGTATTGAGGAGGGGCAATCCTTCATATATAGAATAATTTCTGTTCGTTTTTCAATTAATGCCGGTGGATCTGGTTGACCCTCTATGAAATAGACCCCTCCCCCTCACGGAAAAATCATCTGTGGAAATTTTATACAATGTACACCCTCTCCCTGTCAAATTCCCTCCAGCCAGTTTCATTTTCGCTGTGAATCCCCCCCTCTCTGTAAAATTGCTTTCAGACGATTCAGCCTAAAATATTCTCCTTTGTATCCTTTCATTTGAATAAGACTTAAATCTCTAATCGGTTTCTCGATCCCTCCAGAAAAGCCCCCTTCCGTGAAAATTATTTCCCAGAAAACAAAGAAAAAAATCCTGGGTATGGCCTTGTCACCAGTGTAACATTTCCCCTAGAATATTCACAATCCAGAATTTTCCCTCCCCAAGGAACATTCTACTCATAGAAAATTATCCCAAGAACAGCCCCCCCCCCCCAAAAAAAAATGTGCATACTTCCCAATAACAAATACTCAATTGTAAACAATGGACGAATTTCATAACTTACAGGCCTCTCCCTTCATAACTTACATAACTTACAATGGGGGGTCATTTTACAGCTAAAGACATCAAGGTCTTTTTTTTTTGGGGGGGGGGGGTTACACAAAAAAACCCTCCAAAAACGCATACAAAATTTGTTTTAATCCATTTTTGTTATGTTTTTACGGGTCAAACAAACATTGCGGGGGAGAGGGGTTCAAACTCCCGTACCCCCCCTCTGGGTACGGCCTTGAGAGACATAGTTGTTTGATCTTTCAACTATAATGAACAAAAAGACTATCTCAAAATTTTGATCAGATAATTTGGGGGGAAAATGAGCGTGGGAGGGGGTCCAGTTGTTCTCTAGTCTTTTTGGTCACTTAAAAAGGGCACAAGAAATTTTAATATTCATTCGAATGAGCCCTTCTAGGTCCATTTGGTCAATACGATTACTCCTGGGAAAGAACAGCAAATAAACAAGCCTCCGTGATTCAAACACCAGCCACCATTTTGAAGTGGGGTAAAAATACTCCGTTTTTGGTTAGCTTTCATCTTTTGTTTTGCTGTGAACTAATTTCTAATTTCTGACTCATGTTGTCAGTAAACAAGGTCACCTTAGTCATAAATTGGACCTGGAAAGGGTTCTGTGTATATAAGGCTGTAGTGCTCTGATGAGCTAAGCATTCATATTAGTACCAGAGAATTAAGACAAAAGTAGTTTGATTTGAAAAAAATGGGTCTTTCTTGAATTTTACTATTCTATTGTAATTAAACCTATCTCATTTAAAAAAAATAATTGAAACTTCAAGTATGTAGCATGCCTATGATATGTTATGATTGGCTATAGTTTGTTTTGTTTTTGGCTAAAACAAAACACGCGGAAAAAAAACCTCTGGATAATTGCCCTGGAAAATCTCTACATGAAAAATTTGGCAAAAAGAATGTAAGACAATTAAAAAGAATTTCGTATAGTAATTCTTTCAAATCCCCCATTCAGGGCCGTATCTGGAGGGGGGGGGGGGTCATCCGGATTGACCCCCCCCCCCCCCCCGAAATGTTTGTCTGACTCGCAAAAACGTAACAAAATGCATATAAACAAATTTTGTATGCGTTTTTTGAGGTTTTTTGTGTAAAACTCACCCCGAATTTTTTTTTTTAGTAAAAACCCCTCCGAAAAAAAATCCTGGGTACGGCCTTGCCCCCAGTGTCCCCAACCCCCCCCCCCCCCCTAAAAAAGTGTACATACTTCCCAATAACAAATACTACATGTAGACAATAGACGAATTTCATAACCTATAGGCCTCTCCCCACGGACTGTGGGGGGTCATTTTACAGCTAAAGACATAGTTGTTTTATCTTTCAACTATACTGAACAAAATGGCTATCTCAAAATTTCGTTCAGATTACTTTGGGGGGAAATGAGCGTGGGAGGGGTCCAGTTGCTCTCCAATCTTTTTGGTCACTTGAAAAGGGCACTACTACTACTACTACTAACAACTCATCGCAGCACCAAGCCGCCTGAGGCCAACACAGCTACGCACGCTCCTCCTCCACCCCAATCTATTCAAAGCCTCCCTTTTTACACCCGCCCACGAAGTTCCCATTTCCTTTAAATCTTTCTTTATGACGTCCTCCCAACCCAGACGGGGACGACCTGCTTTCCGTTTTAGCCCTAGATGGTTGGCCGAAAAGAACAATCTTCGGCAATCTGTCATCCTTCATCCGAACAACATGCCCTAACCACCTCAACCTTTCTTTCATTATAGACCTAGAAAGTGGTATTGAACCCACATTTTTCGTATAGCCTATTGTTTGAAATACGGTCAGTCAGCCGGGTACCCAGAACAATCCTTAAGCAATTTCTCTGGAAAACATCTAGCAAATCTTCATCCGCTTTTCGGAGCGTCCATGCTTCAGAGCCATATTTGACCACTGTCATCACTGTAGCTTCTAAGATTCTAATCTTGGTTTGCAGACTTATCTTCCTATTCTTCCAGACTTTTTTTAACTGTGAAAAAACACCCTGAGCCTTGGCTATTCTATTTTTAACATCTTCACTGCTCCCACCATCTTTACTAATAATACTACCAAGGTAAGTGAAACTGCCCACCTGATCAATCTTTTCATTACCCAACGTCACCTTTTCATCTTCACTTATTCCTAGCCTTAGTGACTTGGTCTTCCTAACATTAATTTTCAAACCAATACTAGCACCCTGAACTCGCAAAACCTCTAAAACTTCATTCATTTTGCTCACACTTTCATCTAGGATGCTTAAATCATCAGCATAATCCAAGTCCAGGAGACTTTTTCCTCCCCATTTGATTCCGTGGTCTCCCATTGCCTTTCCTGTGCTCCTTAAAACAAAGTCCATCAGAATAATCCATATAAAGGGGGATAGAACACAACCCTGCTTAACTCCTGATTTAATACAAAACCAGCTGCTAACCTCATTTCCTACCTTAACCGCAGCAGTGTTATTCTCGTACATAGCACTAATCACTTTAATGTATTTGTCTGGTATACCATACAAGGATAAAACCTTTACTAAAGCTCCTCTATCAACAGAATCGAACGCTTGCTCATAATCTATAAAACTAAGGACCAAAGGTGTTTGAAAACTTAGGCACTTCTCAATTATTACCTAAGAGTGAAAATTTTGGTCAACACATCCTCTACCTTTTCTAAAACCGCACTGCTCTTCTCTTAAAACTTTGTCTACGGCATCTCTCAGTCTAAAAAGTATCATATTACTAAGCAATTTGCTACCTACAGAGACCAGACTAATGCCTCGATAATTACCACACTCACTTTTATCACCTTTCTTATAAAGTGGCTTAATTTAAAGTTTTCCTAAAATCATTAGGTACTTCCCCTTTTTCAAAAATCATATTCATAATCTCCAATAACTTATTTCTAACCTCAGAGCCACCATATTTAAGAAACTCATTTACTACCCTATCAGCACCTGGAGCCTTATTATTCTTTAATCCTTTTAGTACTGTTTCTAATTCCTCCTCACAAAACAAATCTTCCTTCACATCCAAGGTATCACAAACTTTTTCATTTTCCTCTATATTTTTTCCTGCAACTCTATCTCGGTTAAGCAAATTCTCAAAATGTTCGGCCCATCTCGCTTTAGCTTTTGTCTTATCGCTAATTGCCACCCCATTCCTATCTTTAACTGGGACAAGTCCGGATTGACTACTACCTCTCAATTTGTTAACGTGCCAGTACAATATTTTACTATTATGCCGTCTAGCTGCATCTTCTAAATCCTCGGCAATTTTATCCATGGCCTCCACTTCACACCTCCTTAGTTCATATTTCAATGCTTTCTCCACTTTCTTTACATTTCTTTTGTTTTCATGTGATCTATCACTCAGATAATTCTTGTACAAGTCCTTTCTCCTTTCTATTAAACTTAAAGCTTTTTCACTAATATTCTTAGCTGCAGTTCTAGCTTTTCTTCCCTAATACACCTTCAGCAACTTCACAAATTATTTTTCTAAAATTATTCCAACCATCTTCCACATTATCAAATTTTAAGCTCTCAAGTTTAGTATTCAACTGTTCCTGGAAAGTTTCTCTCAAATTCTCATCCTGGAGTCTACTAACATCATAACTTCCCGGGAGGTAATTACCCTTCCGATATTTCAGCTTTAAATTAACCCTTGACACTACTAGATGGTGATCTTTACTTTTAACATCAATAACAGCACTCCTATATACCCTAGTATCTTGTATTGATCCTGCCAGTCTTCGATTTACTATAACATAATCAATAAGGTTTGCTGTCTTACGATCACGTGAATACCATGTTAGCTTATGAGCCATTTTATGACCAAACACCGTATTGGTTATAACTAGATTGTTATACCTACAAAATTGCAAAAGTCTGTATCCATTACTGTTTTCTTTTCCTACACCAAATTTACCTAAGCTGGGATACCATCTATCCATATTTCTACCAACCTGGGCGTTAAAATCTCCCAGCAATAACATCATATTTCTACCTGGGACCTTGTCTATTTGCTCCTGTAACTGTAAGTAAAATTCATCTGAGTCACTAGTATCTCCATCAGTCGGTTCTACAGGGGCGTATACTACTATAACTGATACCTTGAACTTTCTAGTCATAAAATGAGCAATTAGTATTCTATTATTAATACCTTCCCAGCCTAAACAAGACTTAGCAGCTTCCTTATTCATCATGAGCCCTACTCCCTGTCTATGTAACCCATCCTTCCTGCCTGAGTAAACAAATTCTATATCACCTAATTTCATGCTTCCTACCCCTGGATATGAGTTTCTGAAACTCCTAATAAATCCAGTTCGAATCGTCTGAATTCGTCAGTCAAAATGTCGATACGATAGTCATTTTTTAATGTCTTAACATTCCAAGTTCCAATTTTCATGTTCTTTAAATCATTGAAATTTCTTTCGCCTCAGGAAAAGCAATGATCCCGGATACCAGTGCAGGACGGGGATCACATATCTTCTCAAGTCTACACCGAAGTGCTTAAGCCGGCTTAGAACCGGACAGCAAGAAGTCCCTGGACCTCCATGAATGGAGGCTTTGTGCAATCCTGGGCCCATCTTGGTCACAACATGGTTTTCAGCGCTTGGCGATGCTCTTCTATCAACAAGAGTCGAAATCCTGCACAGACAATCTCAAGCCTATTACCTCCGACTCATTATATATTCATGCCTACAAATATTATGCTACTACGGGGAGGCAACCCGTAATAGATAAATTAACTAGGAAGAGGTTTTTCAGCCCAAAGACGCCCATCAAAACATACCAATCCCAGAAGAATTGTCCATTAGTCAGAATCCCGTGCGAATGCTGTGTCGTTTACTAGGCTATAATTTCCTCGAGGGGCGCCACTCCTCAAGTGGGAATAGAGTTGACCGCAAGGTCCCCAGTCTTGCAGGTACCCCGAAAAGGTCGAGGCAGCCCTTTGCAGAGGCCGTTGTCCATAGATCTGGATCTTACGCCCTGCCACAGTTGTCCTCCTATAGAGGATCCTCCCGCGATGGTGTTCTGCATCACCATGCAATTTAACCCATTGCTGGGAGAAGGTTTGCAACTCATGGAACTTGTGGATAAACAAGTGGGCCCTTTTGAGTGTACATTTGAGGGGCCTTCTTCCTCCTCCGCCTGTATTTATGACCCCGGGCAAGGTGCCCCAGATTCTATTATGGACCCCCAGGGACAAGGTCCCCCCTTGTCCATGCCTCCTATGGAGGTACCCTACATATCTGTAGAGTGTTCCCCTATCGCCACCTGGGGACATGCTGAATGGCCTGGGGGAGGCCAGATAAACGGATCACTTTTGTTTTGCAAAGGCAATAACTCAGTGACATATTTAACCTACTACTTATAAATATACATAACTCACTGACTAGGCCTATATTAGTTATATACAGAAATATATAACTCAGTGACACATTAAACCTACTACTTATAAATATGTGTAACTCACAGACTAGGCTATATATGTTATATACAGAAATATATAACTGAGTGACATATTTAGCCTACTACTTATAAATATGTGTAACTGACTGACTAGGCATATAAGTTATATACAGAAATATATAACTCAGTGACATGTTTAGCCTACTACTTAAAATATGTGTAACTCACTGACTAGGCCTATATAAGTTATATACAGAAATATATAACTCAGTGACAAATTTAGCCTACTACTTATAAATATGTGTAACTCACTGACTAGGCCTATCTAAGTTATATACAGAAATATATAACTGAGTGACATATTTAGCCTACTACTTATAAATATGTGTAACTCACTGACTAGGCCAAATAAATACTTAAGTGAAATATAGCTACAATTTATTTTCCAACCGAGCCAAAGCAAAGGGTCTGGTATAAAATACGGATTGTTCCCCTTGAAAATTTATTACATGAAAGCGAAAAATTAGTCTGATGTTTCATTTTCTCGAATCTACAGTGAACGTCAGATCGAGTTTAAAATAATTTTGATGTTTTTTTTAGGCTTTAAACGATCAACGTTAAACGAGAAGCAGATATCCAAAGCAAACTAGATTATCCAAAGCACTAGAACTTTTAATATCCGTTCGAATGAGCCCTCTCCCGATATTCCAGGACCACTTGGTCGATGCGATCACTCCTGGGAAAAAACAACAAATAAACACGCCTCCGTGATCTTTATTCTGGCAAAAAATACAAAATTCTACATTTTTGCATAGAGGATCTTGAAACCTCTATAGTAGGGTTCTTTGATATGCTGAATCTAATGGTGTAATTTTCATTATGATTCTATGACTTTTAAGGGGCTTCCAACCTTTTTTTAAACAAGGCGAAATTTCTCAGGCTCCTAACCTTTGATGGGTAAAAACTAAATTTAATTACTTATATATTTGAAATCAACATAAAATCCAATTTTGTTTTATATATCTATTGGTATCAAAATTCCGTTTTTAAAGTTTCGGTTAGTATTCAGCTGGTTAGCTCCTTACTTACAGTTCGTCACTATAAACTGTTTGATAAGACTGGTTGTATAGGCCATATCTAAATTGTATACATTTGTCCCCAATAAAATGTTAGGTTGGATCTCCGAGTTTTTCTTGAACATTATTGGTCATTTTAGTATTAACATAAAAAATATATTAATGATAGCAAGACCGTATCCAGGAAGCAGGATTAGAGGATTGAACCTCCCCCCCCCCAAAAAAAAATAAAACAAAAAATGTTTCTCCGGCACAGAAAGACGTATTAAAGATGCATAAATTCAGTTTTGAATTTTTGATATGTTCTTACGGTGTTCTTATTGCATCCCCCCTCCCCCCAACAGAATCCTGGATACATCCTTGAATGGTAGTAAAACTAAAATAAACAAACTCGTGTTTTTTTTATATACACGTGGACACATCTTTATACACTTTAAGCCAATTAGCCAAGGCGCTTGCACTGAAAATTAAAATAACGAGTTGATTATAAGCTTTTCAGTTGTAACTTGACATTGATGACAGTTTATGGTGTTAAGGTTAAACTCCCTAAATCCATTGTAATGTTAATTTTCCTATGCTATGAAAAGAGATCTAGCTCTCTGACCCGGCATGTCAGCAAAACAAATTTTTCCACAAGGGATCTTTGAAGAAGGATCTAAAATTTGGCCGTTTTGTTTTTTCTGATTTAATTCCAGGAAATAGAAAAAAAATCTAAAGTGAAACTTTGTAGCTTTTTTTGAAAAAGATCTGGAGCTTAAAAAGAGGAAAATTTGAAAAATTGAAAGAACCATAAATTAAAAAAAAAATCTTTTAAAATTAATTGGCCCATTTGAAAATTCTATTTTTTTTAAATTTATTCCTCCAGGGTTGTTTTTACGTTTTCACAATTTAGACTCTTGTAGGGCTTGTATAAAAGCGACGAAGTCGAAATTGATTTCAAGTTGTAGCTCTTTTTTTATTTAGTATATTCCAAGCTTTTAATTATTAGCAAACTTTAGCGTAAAGAGCGAGGCGTTGAGGAGGGGATAGTCCCTTTCATATACGGTATAATTTCTGTTCGTTTTAATGTCGCTCCTTACTTTCAGTTTAAAAAAACTTATTTTTTTTTATTTAATCATCTTTAAGAAACATATACTGTGCTTTCCAGAGCTGTACTAATTACATCAAGGAGGCACACTTGTGCCTCTATAAAGAGGCGACCCACCACAATGTTAAGCGATTTCAGGTCCTAGAGGTCGCAGAGAGACGGCGGTAATCGCATTTTGTAGCCCAAGCTCAAACTAAGAAACTTGCAAAATTTCATCCTCCTCCGACTTTATCTTCATGGGGTAAACTGGGCCGGAAGTTTGGACCCTCCCACCACAGCCCCCCTTTAACGTTGTCCGATTATGATCACTTTCAACTATTAAAAAGGGCACTAGCTATTCCAATTTCCAATCGAATGAGACCTTTCCAAAGTTTCTATGAGAACTCATTCGATACGAAGTGCCCTTGTATGGAAAAAGAAAACAAAAAATAATAATACGTTGTGCTATGATTTCTACATCAGCTTTTTATATAAACCATATATGTCCCCAGGGCATAACTTAAATACATACTTAAATACATAATTTCTAGAACTTTCAACTACGAGGAACAAAATGGCTATCTCTAAACTTTGATTGACTGATTTTGGGGAAATGGTGGGCGTGAGAGGGGGGTTAATTACTTCACTTTCGACTATTAAAAGGGCAATTTCAATTTCCAATCAAATGAGCCGTTTTTGAAATTTCTACAACAACTTTCTATACAAACTTTATATGCCCCCAGGGTATAACTTACAATCCTTGCACTCAAATATTGATTGGATGTGTTTGGGAAAATAGTGAGCATGAGAGGGGCTTTAGTCGTTATCCAATCCCTTTCAACTATTAAAAAAGGCACTAGCCCTTTCAATTTCCAATTGAATGAGCCCTTTTAAAGTTTATACGACAACGCTTTCAATAAAAAATTTATATGCCCCCAGGGCATAACTTACAACCCTTGCCCTGGGGGCTGTGGGGGGAGGGGTTGTCATCCTAAAGACCTAATTTCCTAAACTTTCAACTACGTTGAATAAAATGGCTATCTAAAAATTTTGATTGGATGTGTTTGGGGATAAGGTGGGCATGAGAAGGGTTGTGCGAGAGGTTATGTTTGGGGGAATGATGGGCGTGGGGGGGGGGGGGGAGGGGGCAGTTGCCCACCAAACACTTTCGACTATTAAAAAGGTTATTAGCCACTCCAATTTCCAATCGAATGAGCTCTTTTCGAAGTTTCTACGACAACTCCTTCGATACGAAGTGCCCTGGTATGAAAAAAAAAAAAAAAAAAAAAAAAAAAAAAAACAAATATTGTGCTAACATCGTTCTTTACTTAGGCAGCACTACTGCGCTGCCTATGTTTATTATTGGTTTTTCTGCTGATCTTATGTATAATAGGGCCTTTACTATTCTTTGAAAAACTTCTTTTCGGTAGTTTTTTTTAATCATTTTGCGTTCATTTTTGATTGCCTAAGCTTTAAGTTTTTCAGCATTCCCAATTTCAAAATCATTTTTTTTCTTAAATAGTAAAGTTTCATCAAAATATCGAAACTAGTACAAAGTAAAAATACCAAAGCAACTAAGTATCAAAGTAACAATAAGCAACTTGCTTAACTTAAATCCCATAGGGGGCTGGGGGATTTCAACCCCGAAAGCATAGTTTTTGGCTTTTGGACTATTTTAAACCAAATGACTATCCCTAAGTTTTGACCGGATTTATTTGAGGAAAAAGGGAGGGGGGGCTGGTTGCTATTGCATCACTTTTGACTCCTGAAAAAGAAAAAAAGGGGGAAAGACCCCCTAAAAGTTATTGAACCTTAATGAAATTCACACCATCATATTCAGCGTATCAGAGAACCCTACTGTAGAGGTTTCAAGCTCCTATCTACAAAAATGTGGAATTTTGCATTTTTTGCCAGAAGAAAGATCACGGGTGCGTGTTTTTATTTGTTTTTTTTTTCCCCAGGGGTAATCGTATTGACCCAGTGGTCCTAGAATATTTTAAGAGGGCTCATTGGAACGGAAATTAAAAGTTCTAGTGCCCTTTTTATGTGACCAAAAAATGGAGGGCAACTAGGCCCCCTCCCACGCTCATTTTTTTCTCAAGTCACCCAATTAAAATTTTGAGATAGCCATTTTGTCCAGCATAGTCGAAAATCTAATAAATATGTCTTTTACGATGACTTAATCCCCAACAGTTCCCAGGGGAAGGGCTGCAAGTTATGAACTTTGCCCATTGCTCACATATTGTATTGGTTATTGGGAAGTATACAGACATTTTCAGGAAGAATTTTTTTCTGGTGGGGGGGGGGGGGCTGGAGGAGGGGTTACTCGGGAGAATCTTTCCGTGGATGATGTTTCTTTGGGGCAAGGGACATTTCTATGAAGGGGGCGCCAGATTTCCAAGCATTATTTAAAAAAACGATCAGAAATTAAATTTAAAAAAAACAGTTTTTTTCAACTGAAAGTAAGAAGCAACATTAGAACTTAAAATGAACATAAATTATTACGTATATGAGGGGGTTCTCCCCCAAGTCAATACCTCGCTCTTTACGCAACAGTTTTTTTTAGTGCTTTCAAAAGAGCTATCTATTCTAATAAAACGGCCTTTGTGATTCAGGGGTTTGTGAATTAAATTTTTTTTTTAACTTTTAACGCAAAGAGCGGGGTATTTACTAAGGGGAGAACCCCATCATATACGTAATAACATATACGTAATAAAAAAAAAAAACAATAAAAAAAACAAGCGATACGGCTCAATAGTAATCGAAACTTTTAAAAACGGAACTTTGATGTCAATAAATGTATCAAAAGAATGGGCTTATAATGCTGATTCGAAATATATGAATTTTATTAAGTTTAGTATTACTCATCAAAGGCTACGAGCCTGAGAAAATTTACCTGATTTTTTAAAGAGGGGGGAAACATCCCCTAAAAGTGAAACATTTTTAATGAAAATCAAACCGTCAGATTCAGCGTATCAGAAAACCCTATAACATAGGTTTCAAGCTCATATCTGCAAAAATCCGCAACTGTGTATTTTTTGCCAGAAGAAAAATATACGAATATAGAAGTTCGTTACGTAAGTTAATTTGTAAATTACGTCAGAACCAAATTTAGAGACAGCCATTTAGCAAAAGAAAAGTAAATTTTTTATGCAAATTTTGTTTACTTATTCAATGCCGGCGAGCCAAAATAAAAGCTGCATTAACTAAAAAACGATCAGAAATTAAATAAAAAAACAAGTTTTTTAAACTGAAAGTATGGAGCGACATTAAAACTTAAAACGAACAGAAATTATTCCGTATATGAAAGGGGCTGTGCCCTCCTCAACGCCTCGCTCTTTACGCTAAAGTTTTTATTGTTTAAAAAAAAGAGTTGTGAGAAAGTCAAACTTTAGCGTGAAGAGTGAGGCGTTGAGGAGGGCACAGCCCCTTTCATATACGGAATAATTTCTGTTCGTTTTAAGTTTTAATGTCGCTCCATACTTTCAGTTTAAAAAACTTGTTTTTTTTATTTAATCATTTAAAGAATAGAACTTCATAGTTACAGATAGTACTCTTAGTGAAAAATCAGAAAAAAAAATGGCTAGCGTAAATGCAATGGTAATGTATTTTCAATCTATTGAGTGGCTCATACGTATTATATCAAACACATTCGAGAAGTTAAATTAGGTTAATCGTACAGCAATATACCAAAATATGATGAAATTATTATATTTTAGCAACAAAATTATGGAAACAACAATAAAAAAACCTAACCAAAATACTAACTCTATATATTAAGTATTTAATTAAAATATACCTATATCGTAGGCTACTTCATGTCACTGAGCCAAGTTAATTGCTCCGAATGCAGAAAGGTTAACCTGTTTTTTCGCAGATTCAAGTAAGTAAACTTCTCGACTGTGTTTGGTTTAATACATAAATACCGGCTATTTAGCTTTAAGTTTTTTTATAACATATTTTTTTTTATCTTTTCTTTTATAATCTTAATGTTGTAAATCTTTAACTGGCCAACCCCCCTCCACCTCCCCCCCCCCCAAAAAAAATCAAATATTCTAAATTTTTATGTTGTCAATAGGAAATTATAGTAAATACAGAAAATAGTTATCTAAAATAAAATTAGTTTCTGAACTGTTCTTGTATTGTTCATATTTTCTGTTTATTTTGTTATTCAAGGAAAAAATTGGGTCAATCTTTACCAAATCATATTATTGAGTTTCAAATAAAGTGAATACACCATTCGATGCCTTTTTTCATGCTGATTACGAATATAACAATCATCTCTATCGGAAATGAATTTTAGCCCCCCCCCCCACCCCTATATATGCCAATTCAGGGTATGTATTTATACATGATAATGGTAATAAGCTTACCTAAGCTATGGATGTCAGGTATTGTGTTGTCCTGTCGAAATTATCGTTCCAAGATAACACAATCCGGACATCCATAGCTTAGGTAAGCTTATTACCATTATCATGTATTAAATAAAAAAAAAACAAGTTTTTTAAAACTGAAAGTAAGGAGCGACAATAAAACTTAAAACGAACAGAAATTATTCCGTATATGAAAGGGGCTGTCCCCTCCTCAACGCCTCGCTCTTTACGCTAAAGTTTTTTATTGTTTTAAAAAATAAAAAGTTGTGAGACAGAGTCAAAACTTTAGCGTAAAGAGCGAGGCGTTGAGGAGGGGACAGCCCCTTTCATATACGGAATAATTTCTGTTCGTTTTAAGTTTTATTGTCGCTCCTTACTTTCAGTTTAAAAAACTTTTTTTTTATTTAATTTTTGAACGTTTTTGAATAAATGCAGGTTTTGATCTTGGCTCACCGTACATGAGTAATTAAAACAAAATTTTCATATTAATTTACTTTTATTTAGTTAAATGGCTTTCTCGAAACTTGTTTAATATAACATTGTGAACATAAAACATAAGGTTTGTTTGTGAATCCACAAAAATAACAACTGTTATCAACTGTTAGCAACAGACAGCTTCGCAGAAAAATGACTTTTGCAAAGCAACTTGTGATAGCTTTTTCAGCAGTAAATCTGATCTTATCAACTTGTTTACAGAAACTCCCCTCGTCGCTTTGATTATTTTTTTTCCATTCATTCTCCTGTTTCAACCTCCCTTATCAACAAATAAACAAGATAACATGCGTTTAAAGACACCGCAATCTCTGTACACATTTTACTTGGTACTAAAATAGCGACGAAGACAACACTGCCTTTCCATAACAAAACAACAAAAATACGAAGAACAAAAGGACAACAACATGCGACCAATCAAACAGTTCGTGGTAACGAACTGTAAGTAAGGAGCGACCTGGCTCAATGGTAACCGAAACTCTAGAAAACGGTATTTTGATACAAATAAATACATCAAAAGAATCACATTTTAATGCTGATTTCAAATATATAAGTTTCATCAAGTTTAATCCTACCCATCAAAAGTTAGGCGCCTGAGAAAATTTGGCTGATTTTCGAAAAAGGGGGGAAAGACCCCCTAAAAGTTATAGAACCTTAATGAAAATCACACCATCATATTCCGCGTATCAGAGAACCCTACTGTAGAGGTTTCAAGCACCCATCTACAAAAATGTGGAATTTTGCATTTTTTGCCAGAAGAAAGATCACGGGTGCGTGTTTATTTGTTTGTTTTTGTTTGTTTTTTTTTTCCCAGGGGTGATCGTATCGAACCAGTTGTCCTAGAATATCGTGGAAGGGCTCATTGGAATGGAAATTGAAAGTTCTAGTGCCCTTTTTAAGTGACCAAAAAAAATGGAGGGCAACTAGGCCCCCTCCCACGCTCATTTTTTTCCCAAAGTCACCTGATCAAAATTTTGAGATAGCCATTTTGTTCAGCATGTTCGAAAATATTATAAGTATTTCTTTTAGGATGACTTAATCCCCCGAACTTCCCGGGGGGAGGGCTGAAAGTTATGAACTTTACCCAATGTTAACATATAGTATTGGTTATTTGGAAGTATACAGACGTTTTCAGGGGAGATTTTTCCTGGTAGTGTGGGGGGGTGGGTGGGTCAGGGGTTATGTGGGAGGATCTTTCCATGAAGGAAGTTTTCATGGGGGAAGGGACATTGCTATGAAGGGGACGCCGGACTTCCCAGCATTATTTAAAAAAAGATCATAAATTTAATATAAAAAAACAAGTATTTCAACTACAACAGCAGCAACATAGAAACTTTAAACGAACAGAAAATATTACATATATAATTGGGTTCATCCCGTAGTCAATGCCTCGCTCTTTAAGCCAAAGATTTTTTAGTACTTTCATAAGAGCTATTTATTCTAATTAACGGCCTTTGTGATTAAGCGGTCATTTCTAAAGAATTGGAACAAAATTTGAAGTTTCGCTTAAAGAGCAAGGTATTGACTAGTGGGCGAACCCCCTAATAAATGTATTAAAAATATATGAATATAGAAGTTCGTTACGTAAGTTAATTCGTAAGTTTCGTATATTTATTACTAATAAAAACGTTCATAAATAAAATTAAACAAGTTTCGAGAAAGCCATTTAACTAAATAAAAGTAAATTAATATGAAAATTTTGTTTTAATTATTCATGTACGGTGAGCCAAGATCAAAACCTGCATTTATTCAAAAACGTTCAAAAATTAAATAAAAAAAACAAGTTTTTTAAACTGAAAGTAAGGAGCGACATTAAAACTTAAAACGAACAGAAATTATTCTGTATATGAAAGAGACTGTCCCCTCCGCAACGCCTCGCTCTTTACGCTAAAGTTTGACTCTGTCTCACAACTTTATTTTTTAAAACAATAAAAAAATTTAGCGTAAAGAGCGAGGCGTTGAGGAGGGGACAGTCTCTTTCATATACAGAATAATTTCTGTTCGTTTTAAGTTTTAATGTCGCTCCTTACTTTCAGTTTAAAAAACTTGTTTTTTTATTTAATAAAACCAAAAAAGTGGAAATTTTTTCAAAACAATCCTAGCATCATTACTTCAGCGAAGTTCAACCAGGACTGATAAAAAGTAAGGTAAAACAAGACGATTCAATGAAATGAAAGAAAATAAATTAAAAACACGTTCTTATTGCTAGTCCAGCCTTTTTGGCAGCTAACCTCAAAGGTCTTTTTGTGACCGGTTCTGTGTTAATGTCTATCGGTTTTTTAAAATATTTTGTAAGATCATTTTTAATTAAATTTGTGTATAGAGCATTTAGTGTATATTCCCCCAGGTCCCTATTTAAGGAAATATTATTATTAATCTTAAGTCTGATTTCAATTGATTCTCGGACTACCTGCTTTATGCCTAGGTCATTGCTAATAAGGGCGGATTCATCAAAAAGTATATTGTGGTTAGGATTTTCAAAAATATGGCTGCCTAATGCAGAATCAGATGAAACAGTGGAAATATTAGAATTTAAAGCTTTGACAATATCATCTTTATGCTGTTGTATGCGCTTTTCTAAATTCTGGTGTGTTCTACCTATATAATATTTGCCACAATCGCATGGTATTTGATAGACCCCTCTTTGGCGAGTAACTGGGGTTTTATCTTTACCAGAATTTAGAAAATTTATGATTCTAAAATTATTTGTGAATACTACATGCAGATTATTTTTTGTGCAAACTTTTTTAAGATTTGTAGTGATTTTTGGGATATAGGGGAGGTAAATTATATTTAAGGGCTTGTCAGACATCTCGCTTGGTAAACTATCATTAATTTTACGGGAATGTCTTTTCAGTCTACAGTTTATTACATTATTAATAAATAACATAGGATACCCATTTCCAAAAAGTATGTCCTTGATAAAGTTTAATTCTGCTGTGATGTGGGAATCAGAACAAATATTTAGGGCGCGATCGACGAGGGATATTACGACTGCTCTTTTAACTTGAGGGGGGTGGTTTGATGTAAAATGCAAATATCTATTATTTTGTGTTGGTTTTCTATAAATAGTAAAATTGAGTTTATCAAAGCTACGAATAACTAACACATCTAGGAATGGGATTTTATTTGCGATTTCAATTTCTAAGGTAAACTGTAAATTTCTATCGTATGTATTAAGGTGATCTAAAAAACCCTTAAGATCATTTTCCCCATAGTTCCAGAGTGAAATTACGTCATCCATGTACCGTCCCCAAAAGATATGTTTCAAAAAATACGAATCTAATGCCCAATTTTCAATATGTTCCACATAAATATTCGCCAGTAACCCGGAGAGGGGAGCGCCCATCGCTAAGCCCTTAATTTGCTGGTAAAAAGAATTACGGAATTGGAAATACATTGAGTATTTGTTACAGAGTTTAACCAAGGTCATTAAGACATCACAATCTATTCCTGCTGCTGAAGCTTCTATTAAGTGATAATTTCTTTGATTTTATTTTCTAATAACTGTTCAGATGCTGTGACATCAATATTTGTATACATTGAAACAATGTCAAAGCTACTTATAATTGTATTTTCTGAGATATTTACGTTTTTTAGTTTTTCAACTAAATCTACCGAATTACATATATATGATTTTTGAGAGTAAAGCAAAGGTTTAAAGGCTGTACATAACCATTTCCCAATATTGGATGTGGGGGCTTTCGTACAAGCTACTATGGGCCTTAAAGGAATGCCTTGCTTATGTAATTTTGGTAGACCATAAAACTTTGGGCAAAAGCTACCACGGGGGAAAAATTTATTGTATAGCTGCGGAGTAATTTTACCATTTTGTTTTAAACTTTTTAATTCATTTATAATTTTGTTTGCAAATTGATCAGTATGATCGTGGGTTGTAGTTCTATATGTTGTCTCGTCATTTAAATGAGAATAAATTTTTGTATCGTAATCTGTCGTATCCATGACAACCAGAGAATTGCTTTTATCTGCTTTAGTTATAATAATGGATGAATCTTTACGGAGATTAGATAGTATTTTTAGGTCATACAAATTATCTGGTTTTTATTGGCGGGAAAATTAATCTTTTTTTGATTGTTGTAAAGGGTATCTATAAGACTAGCCCTAACTTCATCTGGGTTGGGTATAGATGTATAAAATTTGTGTACAGAGGATTTTAGAGAGAAATTAAATCTGCCACAGGGACATGTCTTGGAAGAAAAGAGAATTTTGGACCTTTTTCGAGAATTTGAATTTCCTTTGGTTCAAGCGTTCTAGAGGATAGATTAGCAACAGCCGGTCCAGGAGTGAATCTTGGAGTGTAAGTAGGGCTATTCCTCGAAAATTCATATCTGAGGTTTTCCAATTTCTTAACAAGTCGTTCCCTTGATAAATATTCCTTTTCGAGGAATAGCCCTACTTACACTCCAAGATTCACTCCTGGACCGGCTGTCGTTAATGAATTAAAAAGTTTAAAACAAAATGGTAAAATATATATATATATATATATATATATATATATATATATTATATATATATATATTATATATATATATATATATATATATATATATATATATATATATATATATTATATATATATATATATATATATATATATATATATTATATATATATTATATATATATATATATATATATAGATGAAGACAGAGATTCAGAGGAATAAATTATAAAATATCTTGTGAGTCAAAACTTTTCGTTCTTCTTATTAGCCTTAAAATCTTGCCTACGAGAACTAATGAGGTTGAGTCCAAATCTTTTCGACTTTAACTTTTAAACTTTTGATTTATTATGCCCTGAAGCGTATAGGGTATATATAGAAAGGGTGGTTGTATAAACTTTGGAGGGTCATTGGATTCGTAATCAGGAGTTCTAGTGCCCTTTTTAAGACTCAGAGTGATTGGAGGGTGGATAGCCCTCCCCACACCTTGTATTTTACTTTATTAAAATGTCTCTGATAGAAATTTTGAGATGGCCATTTGTTGCTGTAGAAACTTCAAAAACAGCTCATTTGATTGGAAATTGAAAGGGTCAGTGCCCTTTTTAATAGTCAAAAGTGATTGGAGGGCAACTAATCCCCCTCCCTTGCCCACTTTTTCCCCAAACACATCCAATCAAAATTTTGAGTGCCCTTTTTAGGATTCAGAGTGATTGGAGTGTGGATAACCCCCATCCTCCAGATCTTGTATTTTCCTATAATGCATCAGATACAAATTTTGAGATGGCCATTTGCTTATGCAGAAACTTTGAAACATGCTTATTCAATTGGAAATTGAAAGGGCTAGTGACCTTTTTATTAGTCAAAAGTGATTGAAGGGCAACAAGCCCCCACCCATCAATTCCCAAAACACATATAATCAAAATTTTGTGATAGCAATCATTGCTTACCCTTGGTTCTTTTCTGCCCTGCTTTCACGGAAAAACAACCATTTTTCGTGCTCCGCTAAATTTCATCTGTTTTTAGCTGCAGGTTTATGCCTTATTATGGTTAAACAGCAGTGAACTACTTTATTAACTTCTAGAACTTAAAACCTCAAATATAAAGAGTGAAGAGTGAGGTATTGAGGAAGAGGCAATACCTCCCATGTACGTAATAATTTCTGTTTGTTTTAAGTTTTAGTGGTACTCCTTACTTTCAGTTGAAAAACTTGTTTTTCTTATTATACTTTTAATCGTTTTACATATAATGCCAGGAGATCTGGTGTCCCCTTTATGAAAAAATACCTCTCCCCACACAAAATCTCTCTATGGAAAGTTCCTCCCATGTTAAATACCCTCTATCCCATCATGAAAATTCACTCAGGATAATTCCATTCTCGCTAAAAATTCCCGCGGGAAAATTTCTTGCGGACGATTCCGCCTGAAAAGTTATTCTTAGCAGTTTCTTTGAAAAAAAAAATATAATTTCGGATTGTTTTTCAGATCCTGTCGTAAAACCCTTCTTTGTGATAAGTTTTTCACAAGCTCTTTAGCTCATATTATTGTGTCGACATTTCCCAAAGCATTGAAAAACATACCTGAGATAAACCCTGCCAGTTCCAGCTCAAGAGCATCTTAACAATAGTCGGGGAGCCAAAGTTGAAAATCTGACAAAATAGCAATCTGAGGGGGACAAGTGATTTCAGAAAGGTTTTAGACTAAATCGACCATACTGATTATGAATATCTCGGGAATATAAGCGCCAAAGGTGCGCTTGGTGGTTTTTTGCAACTAAGTTCGTTGATTTTTCTATTTCACTCAGACTAAGTCCAGCTTTCTACTAGAATATTGTAGTTGTCTCTTTTATACCTAGCCAAAACATTAGGCGATCGTTAATTCCAAAACATTAGCCAAACATTAGGCGATCGTTAAACACCAAAAAAAAAAAAAAAAAAAAAAAAAAAAAATCCTGCTCCAAGCACTACAGCTTCATTATAAGATCAAATTTCAAAGCTGCTTTCATAAATGTCTTCTTCCCCACAGAATATGCAAAGCTCGTCGTGTCAGTGCCACTAAGGCAGTGTAGAAGTCCAATGCTGTCAATAAAGTCCCGTGGAATAGAAATAGCTAGCTCGTGCACAGGGAAAATTCTGTCAGGAAATTGGAGGAATAGCTCCTTTTTGTTCTCTTTCGTAGCTAACAGCGTAGAGGAGTGTTGCAAAAGTATCACCAGAATATTTGTGTCATTGGCCCAAACAATAACAGAAGAACTTCCATTCCTAAAGCTGGAAGCAACATGGACTGCTACAGGCATGTCTGCTTCTTCATGTGTGCTTGCAAGCTCAAGACTAAGAGGAGGCAAAGGTTCCAGGGATCCTTTTCTGTTGGGGGGCAATATCCCAACATGTCGACGATCAGGGAAACATCCAGCAAGTATAATATCAAAGTTCTTACTTTTACTTCCAACATTGCTCCAAAACTCATAAATAAAAGCCACCAAGTTAGCTTTGCAGGAAGAACTTCTAAGAATTGATTGCCAGGAATCACCGAGTTTGATGCTGTCACTATTTATGGTACTGAACTTCAAACTCAGCTCACCTCTTCGTCTATGGCAGCCACTACTGTCTTTTAAGCACACTGGTGAGCCGGTTGGGTCCTTGATTCCATAAATTCCATCATACCGGTCAGAAACCACATGCAGTTGGCATAGATTTTCTGGGAGCTGAGTAAAAACCTTGCACATCAACCTTCTTGAAAAATGAGACAATGTCTCATCCCTTGACGGAGTCATAGTCCTTAAGAGCGGTATAAAGTCCAGAATGAGAGATAGCCTCGAATTGACATCAAACACTGGCAAAGAGCAGGCCTTAGAATCTACCAAGACAACCCTTATATAAAGTTTATCAGATCAGATTTCTTTCCTGTTCTTAATCGGAATCCCTCGGATTGCGCTTCGAACAATGCCGGGGAATACTGGAGGAGTTCATGCTGAAGTATTTTTTTTTTTTTAGCATGTCAGTTGGTGATCCTGGATTTTTACCAACATTCAGCAGAACTTTTTTAACTGCTTCTAGTTCTTCTACAGGGTTAGCAAAAGTACGTTCTATGCCAAGCAAGCCTTTTTTGTAAGAAGTTTGGTTGCTGACAGTCCTTTCTTAGAGCATGGTACTTAGCATTGCACTTGCATCTGGTCAATAGAAGTTCTCGGACACGTTTTATATCACTAACAGTGGGAAGCTGTCCTTTTCCATCGGTTTGGCAGATTTTGCATAATATTTTTTTTTTTTTTGGGGGGGGGGGGGCTATATAGAGCATCTAATTTTTTTTCTGGCAAATCATTCCATGCTATCCTGCCAAATAGAGAAGAAATTTAGTACGGTACTAATGGTAACCTTAGAAAAAAAAATCAAGATTTTCTTCATGATATATAACCGATCCATTTTCCAGTATCTACAGACTGTTATAGTCTATAATAGGACGCTATAAGCAGTGGAAGGACCTGGTGAAAAAAAAATCTTCAAACCAGAAAGTAATTAAAGCCCCCCCCCCCCCCTCCAGCAGTGATAAGAAGTCCAAAATGGAAGAAAAAAGACACTTCTTAGTGCTAAATTTCAATTTTTTCGCCTCTGTAAAGCATAGTCATATTCAGTCTTGGTCCCTCAAAAGATGGAAAATGACAATTCTTAATGCTCCATTGTAGAGGCAATGGGCCTTGGAGGCCTGAGTCTCAACCCATTTGAGTCCGCCCTAAATAATAATAATAATGCTCCATTGAACAATTTTACAACTTTGTGGCATAGTATTGGGCATTGCAGCATAGTATTGGCCAAAAAGAAGGTACCACCAAACCTTCTTCCACCTAGCCTAAAATTTTTTTGTGCCACCTAATAGCACGTCCAGACTATCCGCTTTCTTGAAAAATGGGACGGAAATCTGGAAATGTGGACAGGTCTTCCATCCCCTTTTTCCGTTTTCTGGGCAGGAAGGATCAGAGGGTCCGAAAATGGAAAAATGGGACGGGAGACTGTAGTGTGGACAGCTTTTCTGGAAAAAATGACAGAAGAAGGAGACGGTTAAACATGATAAGTGATAAATAAAAATAGTTGTCTGATGTGGTTTAAAATAGAAAAAAGGTAAATTGTCTAACTGAGGCTCTAAAATTGTTTTCTATAGGTTTTGGCTCAGAAAAACAGATTTGATAAGGATGGCTGATAAACTTGTACCGATATTTTTTTAAAAACCGCCAAGTCTGGAGGGCTATTCCTTTTTCCGGATTTCCATCCCATTTTTCCAGAAAGCGGATAGTCTGGATGCGCTATAAAGTTAGTGACTTGAAGAGCAATGGTAAATAGTTAGATTCTTGACACACAAAAAAGGAAAGAGAAGACAGCCAAGTATTGTCAGTGTACCACCTTTGCTTGAATATGCTTGAAAAAAACCTGTACCACCTAGGCTAGCTCACAAAAGAGCCAAGCACCTCGTAAAACCCTTCCCGTGGACACCCCTATAATTTACTGAATGATAGTAAGAAACAAGTTGCTTTTATCAGGGGGAACTAATCTGCACCTTTACCCTACTTTTAAACCACTTAAGTAAGCCTCTAACTATCCTTTGACCCCAAAACTGGTAAGACTTCTAGCCTATGCATTATAAATTTATATACCAAGGATTCCTGAAAGACGAGGCGAAACATTAAAAAGTGAAATACTGGTAAAAACAAACCTTTGAGGATCAGATAATAGAGTTAATTAGCTTTTTAACCATCAATTTGCACCAGCATGGCAGATGGCAGTAAAGATAACCATAACAAAGCCACGAGAATGATGCAGTGTCATCTACTTAACACTGAACAAGTTAAGTTTTAAATTGTTTACCATAGATGGTTGAGTCGAAACTTTGACCTCATATTAAACTATGAAGCGCACATTGGTGGTCGCAATTCCCGAAATAAATGGAATCAGCATGTTCAAAAACATCGTTTCCAAAAGTCAGAACTCATGTACCAAAATGTTTTTTACAAATCGTTATTTGACGACTTTTTCAACTTTGGCTCCCCGACTACAAGCTAATAGGCCACTTTAAAAATATCTTCCGACCATTCTTTCTAATAATACGTGGATTATTAGATAATATGTGGATAAGATGCTGAAAGTCCAAGCCAAACTCCGCTTTTACGGCAAAACTATTTTTACAAAATATTGTTAATATTTGAAATACTAAATTTTAATTGATTTAAATTAAATTGGTTTAAAATTAAATTAAACTTTAATTAAATATGAGATTTTAAATTAAGTTAAAAATATTAGATGGTTTAAATCTTCAAGCATATTTTTTTGGAATGCGATCGTTTGCCCTAAAAAGCTATACATAAATAGAATTTTTCATCCATTAAAAGGCTTGATGTATAAGTTTAGCCAGAGATGTACATGTGGATATAGGGAAGGACCAACTTCAAACGGAAAAAATCCTTTGATTGATTTTTTGTGCAGAAGTCCCTTAGCCCCAGGCCTTACGATTGTAAGTTTCAAACTAATTAAGGAAAACAAGCCTTTGGGCCAAATCAGCCTCTCCCCCTTCCCATGGAAAAGGGGTTTTGAGTCTTTTTGACCCAGAAAATAATGCATTAAAGTTATACATAATTGGACTCCCAAGATTGTGCCTCCTTTTTTCGACTATAATAAATACCTGCAAATAATCATTATCAATGATTATCTTAACGCAAAGCTTAAGATCATCTTAACTAACTAGTAGACGGCTTTAAAAAGTATCTTCCGACTATTCTTTCCAACAATATGTGGATTAAAGCCGTGCTGGCTAAGTAGACATGCGCTGAGAATTCTTTTTCCAAGGGCACGGGTTCGATCCCTGCCGTGGCCAGTCATTTGGTTTGGGACGCCGGGCAGCGTTGTGACTCTGTAAGGTAAGCCAGAGTCGACCCGGCTCTAAATGGGTACCTGGAGAAATCTGGGAAAGGTAAGCAGGAAGGGTGTGCGAAAGCACAGGATGGCTGCTCCCCCCCCCCCATTGCACTTCCTAGCTGAAGGACCACGAAATGGATATCAGCACCCCCGGTTTGGACCTTAAGTGTCTAGTGCTGTCATACTTACTACTTACTTACTTACTATGTGGATAAAAGACTCTTTTATTGAAAAATGGAAAAGGAAGAATTGTTTAGTTTTAGTGAAAAAGTAACAGAACAGAAGGTGAACTTTAGGTTAAAAAAAACATTTTAGGACTCACTCTAGGGTCTTAAAAGACCCAACTAATAGACGATGACTCTCAAGATCCAACTCGTGCCACCTCTTTTTTCTGGTATAATAAATATCTGTAAAAAATCAAAGTTCACATAATTTACGGCCCTTGGTGCCAACGGGGGGTTGTGATATCCTTGGAAGCATATTTATTCATATTTTCTACTACAGATGCGGATATAAAAAAAGGTTCAAGGACTGTGACTGGTTAATCTCCAACCAATTTTGAATTTTAAAAAAGACACTAAAACTGTCAATTTCCGATTATATTAACATCCTTCGACTTTTATACACCCACGAGTGGGAGGGATTGAGGAAGGGACAGCCTCTTCCTATACGAGACAAATTCTGTTCGTTTCAGGGTTCAAAGTTGCTCTCTACTTTCGCATGACAATACTTCTAACTGTTCTTAAATAGCTGAAAAGGCAGTCATGTTTTGTTTTGGTTGTCTATGAGCCCTGAACTCTTAAGTATCGTTCACTAGGCAAAGAAATCAAATATTTTTTAAAGATATTGTCTGGAAACGACGCGCGTAGCTAAGTAAATCAAAAGAGGCTATGCACGTCAGCCATTTCTTTTTTTTATGCACTTCTCATTAATTTTTTTTCATTTTAGGCAAATATGCAACACCAGACATCATAGTGAAGAACGCTATGGCAATTGTTTGGCTTGTCTAATCCATTATCTTGTGACAGTAAAAATAGGGATTACAATTTTGAAAGTTTTTTCTGCATAAGCTCTCTTGATTGGCTAGAAATGACAACTGTAATCTATTTGAAACTAAATTTGTAGTTTTAACTAAGCACTGAATTCTTCTTGTGGACGGTAATTTCCTAGACATTGATTTCTGGCCAGACACGTAGTATCTAGACATGAGATTCTAGCTAGACACGCATGTGAACGCCACTTAAGCTTTTATGTATCAAGTGTCACCTGACAACGCTGTTACGAACGCGTTACTGGTATCTTAGTTGGCAGCGTGACAGAAGCTTTTTCTAGGATTTAAAGCTCGATTTTAATTAAGCAAGAACCCTATATTCCCAGTATTTCAACTGCGGGCCTTCTTTAGAATGCTGTACCTTCATTGCAGCTTTAATATGAAATAAACTACCAAAATCTACTGAAATATAGCTTAAGGAGTTTGTAGTCAATGCCTCGTTTCCTTCGTGAAGAATTTAAATAATTGGAGCATAATACTCAGCCAAAGGTGGTTGGAAAAGTTATTTCAAATCTATAGATCACTTAGTATGATTGTTAGATTGTTAGATATGATTCTATGTATGACTTTTGCTTAAAATTTCACAGATTTAACTTGTCCTATTTTCAATTGGTCGGGTTATCAGAGTGGGCGGAGTTTAGAAATATTATTTGCATGTAAAATGTGGGCAATAAAGTGAACACTGTGAGTCTTCTAGAATTGCAGAAGAGAGAACAAGGCTTCTCTCTTTGAACTTTCTATTAAAAGATATAGGAATAAAATAGTAAGAATTACCTGGTGAGTTTATCTTTATGTAAATTTTCTTAATATTTGAAGCTGTCATTTATATAATATTGGGGTATTATTCAAAAGATAAAAACAATACCTCCATCCAATTCAACTTGGTTTGATTATGCCCAGGGGAGTAATATTATATAATAATAATTATTATTATTATCTTCCCAAAATTTGGGAACACGCGGAACACATCTTAAGGACCTGCCAATTGTGGAGCACCTTAGAGATGAGAATTCCGTATGCTCTATTCACCTGTGCAGCCAAGAGCACAATGAGCAGCCCTCAGCTTGCATCATTATCGAACTGAGGGGCTATTCAAAGGGTTTTTTATGATGAAAAATTTATCCTAATGTTTTTTATATTTGATATTTCCGTTTGTGCTGCAATTTTCTTTTGTAGACAGGGACTGTCTCTAACCAAAAGAGAAAAGGGTATACTACTTTCCTATAATTTAATATTGAAAGTGCGCCAACCGTTCATTCACACCTTTGAGATGTTTTCGTAAGCCAATCTTAATATTCCTCGTTTTGGAGAGATAAACAACCCTATCATTTATAAATCTGTGAAAATTTAAGCCAATCAAAAGTTTAAAAGTTAGTCGAAAAGATTCTGACTCAACCTCATTAGTTCTCGTAGGCAAGATTTTAAGGCTAATAAGAAGAACGAAAAGTTTTGACTCACAAGATATTTTATAATTTATATATATATATATATATATCCAAACTTAAAATTTTCTAAAATTCTACCTTAGAAGCTTTTAAAATATGTCTAAAGTACTAAAAGATAGAGTGCTAAAAACATCAGAATCGACTTCAGAGGACACATTATATCACGGGAAGATGTTTTTGAAATCCCCCTTCCCCCCAAACTCAAAATTTTCCAAAATTCTACTTTAGAAGCTTTTTAAATATTTCCAAAGCACTAATAGATAGAGCGCTACAAATATCGGAATCGACTTCAGAGGACAAATTATGTTATGGGAAGATGTTTTTGAAATCCCCCTTCCCCCAAAACTCAAAATTTTCCAAAATTTTACTTTCGAAGTTTTTTTAAATATTTCTAAAGTGCTAAGACATAGAGCGCTACACTCATCAGAATCAACTGTAGAGGATAAATTATGTTATGGGAAGATATTTTGAAATCCCCCTTCCCCCCAAACTCAAAATTTTCCAAAATTCTACTTTAGGAGCTTTTTAAATATTTCTAAAGCACTAAGACATAGAGCGCTAAAAACATCAGAATCGACTTCAGAGGACACGTTATATCACGGGAAGAGGTTTTTAAAATCCCCCTTCCCCCCAAACTCAAAATTTTCCAAATTTCTACTTTAGAAGCTTTTTTAAATATTTCTAAAGCGCTAAGACATAGAGCGCTACAAACATCACAATCATCTTTAGAGGACAAATTATATTATGGGAAGATGTTTTTGAAATCCCCTTCCCCTAAAACTCAAAATTTTCCAAAATTCTACTTTAGAAGCTTTTAAAATATTTCTAAAGCACTAATAGATAGAGTGCTAAAAACATCAGAATTGACTTCAGAGGACTCGGTATATCACGGGAAGAGGTTTTGAAAATCCCCCTCCTCCCAAACTCAACATTTTCTAAAATTCTACTTTAGAAGCTTTTTAAATATTTCTAAAGCGCTAAGACATAGAGCGCTACAAACATCACAATCATCTTTAGAGGACAAATTATATTATGGGAAGATGTTTTTGAAATCCCCCTTCCCCCCAAACTCAAAATTTTCCAAAATTCTACTTTAGAAGCTTTTTAAATATTTCCAAAGCACTAATAGATAGAGTGTTAAAAACATCAGAATCGACTTCAGAGGACACGGTATATCACGGGAAGAGGTTTGGAAAATCCCCCTTCCCCCCAAACTCGAAATTTTCTAAAATTCTACTTTAGGAGCTTTTAAAATATTTCTAAAGCGCTAAGACATAGAGCACTACAAACATCAGAATCATCTTTAGAGGACAAATTATATTATGGGAAGATGTTTTTGAAATCCCCCTTCCCCCCAAACTCAAAATTTTCCAAAATTCTACTTTAGAAGCTTTTTAAATATTTCCAAAGCACTAATAGATAGAGCGCTACAAATATCGGAATCGACTTCAGAGGACAAATTATGTTATGGGAAGATGTTTTTGAAATCCCCCTTCCCCCAAACTCAAAATTTTCCAAAATTTTATTTTCAAAGTTTTTTTTAAATATTTCTAAAGCGCTAAGACATAGAGCGCTACAAACATCAGAATCAACTTTAGAGGATAATTTATGTTACGGGAAGATGTTTTTTATGTCATGGGAAGATGTTTTTGAAATACCCATTACCCAATGAAATTTTGACAAAACAACATTTTACCTTAATTTTCAGTTATCAGTTTCTTTTTCTCTGGCTTTAGTTCTGAAAATGCAATTTCAGTTATTTGAGCAGAATTTTAAGCCATATCAATGTTTTATTTCCAAAATTTAGGAAATGTATTTGCATATATTTAAAACCTTATAAGTTGGGATTGAGCAAAGTTTTGAAGCTGAAAACAATTTTGTTGTACTTCATTTAAACAGAAGATCTAAATTGCAAGGTTCCGTTGCTATAACTCACAAATTTTTAAAGGTTATTCAAAGTTTTAGAAATCCCCCTTACCATTCATCCCATTCCCCCTTCATACTCTAAAATCTGGTTGATAATTTGAAATTTGAAAAGCCTTATTTTCCACGGGGGTATTTTTTGGGGGGGAGGGGGATTTTCCGTGAGGGTATTTCCCGTGGGGGGGGGGGGGGGTATTTTCTGCGGGGAGGTATTTTCCGGGGGGATTTTCCGGCGGGTATTCGCCAAGAACCACAAATTTGATGGTATGAGTTTATTAAAATCTTTTACTTTTAGGGGTTGTTTCCTCCTTTTACGAAACTCAGACAAATTTGTTAGACAGGCAATTTATCAACCAGATTTTAGAGTATTATTCCGGTGCAACACGTTGCAACGAAATGGTCAGCTTAGATTAGTATAAGCAGGGGCACCGCGAGCAGGTTGCTTACCACTGCCCCCGCCCACCCCCTCCCCCGCTATCAAATCTCCTTTCAACTAAGCTTTGCACCCTCGAAAGGAAATTTTTATATAAGTTCCAACATTTTTTATATATTTTAAATCACGGATGTAAAAAAGAAAAGCAATATTTTTCAACATTATAGGATTAAGCTATTTGAATATGTTTTATGTGGTTACCCAACTCAAAATGTTAAGGGGTTTCCAAAAAAAAATAATCAAAACGAATATAGATTATTCGGTACTTGTGCATTATAAATAACCCACCGCTATAGACTGTACAAGGAAACCAGACAAACGGGTTTTTGTTAGACAAATGGATCGCAAAGCGTGATTTCTTATTGCGTTTACAATATTTAAACTGTTGTTTTTTTGGGTTTAGGGAGGGAAAAAGGTACCTGGGTTAGGTTATGTATTTAATATATGCTATGATTTACCCCCCACCCCTTAATGAGCAAATATATAGCCCAAATTTGTTTCTAAACTATAATATTTTCATCCTATTTTATTTTATTTCATTAGCAGTAACCAAACTTAACTTCTTTCGTGTATAGTGGTGGGTTATTTATAATACACAAGTACCAAATAATCTATAGTCAAATATTTACTTCTGCCCCCTCTCTCCCCCTCCCTATTTACACTTTAATAACGTCTCGTAACTTCAAGAATGAAGATTGCTACACTAAACTATTTGGACATCCACCTAAATATTCCCTAAAAGCTTCACCTTAATGCCCTTAGATTGCACAGTAGCAATAATTGTAGCAGCATTATGTACATAGTGGTAGTATGTGCATAGCATATTTTCTTCAACATCCCCTTCAAAACACGCTGAAAGTTTCAGCTTAGTACCATCAACTGTTCTTGAAGCATTTCTGATGTGTCTGCTTGACAACTTGTGTGGACATAGTATGTTTGAATTTAGTTCCGTTTAGTTACTATACATCCCAATTTTTTTAACCTTTAATAGCAACCTTTAAATAAACTTTAAATATCCTTAGCTTAATAGCAGTATAAATAGTATTAGCAGTAGAATCAATTGTAGTAGCGTGAGTAGTAATAGAATTAGTAATAATAGTAATAGTAGTAGTATTATGAGAAGAAGCAGTAGTATTAGGATGAAAATACTTTCTTTTGGTTAGTTCAACATCCCTCAAAACAAGCCCTGTTAATTTTAACTTCACACACCAAACTGTTCCTAAGGTATTGCTATTATAACTTTTTGACAACCTGTATACAGATGGCGTGTTGTGTTCAGTTCACCCCCCCTCAAAATTCATTGAAAATTTCACCTTCATACCCCTAGGCATGGTTGTAATAGTACTCACAGTAGTATTCTTGAAATTACTAGTAATAGTATTAACATATTGCCTTTTGATCAGCAGAACATTTCTCTCATCAAGTCCCAGAGGTTTCAACTTAATAAAATTAGCCATTTTTGTGACATTGCTAACTATGTCCTTTTGATAACCTGTATGTTATCATATTTTCCTCTCAGTGTTCTTAGCCTTAAAAGTAGTATCAATAGAAATAGTAGCAGTAGTAAATGCAGCAGTAACCAGTAGTATAAGCAGTAGTGTGAACAAAATACCTTTGGGTGAGATGATCTTCCCCTTTAAGCATCCCCTGAGAGTTCCAACTTAATACCCAAATCAATTCTTGAGATACACTATTTTAACAATTAACATGCATATAGTGTCTTCTGATTTATCTCGAATTTCCCCTCAATACTGTAGATAGATTGGTCTGGTAGTAGTAGTGGTGGTAGTTGTAGTAGTATTGGTAGCATGCAAGTATTGCCTTTTTGATCATCTCCCTTATCATTTCCAGAATTTTCCAAATTAATATACTCAGTTATTCCAGTGTTACACCATTTTGACAATCATTATACACTTAATGTGTTCTGATTTAGTTCAAAACACTCTCTGAAAAGCTCAATGAATGCCCTTTGTCTTCTTGGACAGTAAAGTTCAAACACGCATACCTTTCTCAATAACATATACTGTGTATAAACAATGAACAAATTGCCTACAGCCAATGCTTACAGCCATTGTCCTTATGACTGTGGGGAGGTTGACACCCCAAAGACATAATTACTGGACCTTTTGTAAAGGCTGAACAAAATAGAGCTCTTATAATTTCAATGAGATATATTTTGGGGAATGATAGGCTTGGGGGGGGGACAGATTGCCCTCCATCTATTTTTTTTATTCTTAAAAAGGGCACTGAAACTTTGGACTTCTAATCAAATGAACTCCATCTGATCCAAAGCTTATATGACCACCCATTCCCAAAAAATCGTATATGCCCTGGGGGGGGGGGCATAATTTACAACCCTTGCCCATGGACTCTGGGGGATTATGTCCACCCTAAAGACATTGCTATATGATTTTTGGACTATTGGTAACAAAATGACTATCTCACAATTTCAATTGAATGTCTTTTGAGAAAGAGGATGTCGGGGAGGGGGCTAGTTGTTTTCAGTCATGTTTGACTCTTAAAAGAGAGCTAGAACAACACATTTCAAATTAAATGAGCCTCTTCTAAAGTTTACACAAAAACCTGATATAGGCCTACTCCTGGGGCACAACTTACAACCCTTACCCCAAAACTCGGGGGGATTCTGTCCACCCCAAAGGCCTTGTTATATGATTGTACCTGCCCTCCAATCACTTTGAATCTTAAAAAGGGTATTAGAGAAATATGATTACCAATCCAATGAGCCCCCTCCAAAGTTTATAAGACCCCCTTTCTATAAAGAAAACTTACATAACTCCAGGGCATAACTTAAAACCCTTCCCCTGAGGGCTGTGGGGGGGGGGAGGGTTGTCATCCTCAAAGACACAATTTTCAGACCTTTTAACTACACTGAACAATATGGCATTCTCAAAATTTTGATTGAATGTGTTTGGGGAAATGGTGGGCGTGGGGGAGGGGGTGTTTAGTCACCCTCCACTCACTTTCAACTATTAAAAGGGGCACAAGCCCCTTCAATTTCCAATCCAACAAGCCTTTTTCGAAATTTCTACTACAGAAAATGACCATATCTAAATTTCTATCAGATACATTTCAGGAAAATATGAGATGGGGGGGGGTATCCATCTTCTAACCACTCTGAATCTTAAAAGAGGCACTAAAACTTCTAATTACCAATCCAATGAGCCCCCTGAAGTTTATACAATCACCCTTTCTATTTAAACCTTATATACCCCTAGGGCATAATTTACAACTGTTGCCCTGAGGGATGTGGGGGGGGGGAAGTGGTGTCATCCTTAAGACATAATTTCCGGAATGGTCGGCGTGGGGGGGTTAGTTGCCCTCCAATCACTTTTGACTATTAAAAAGGACACTAGTCATTTCAATTTCCAATTAAATGATCCCTTTTTGAAGTTTCTATGACAAGTCCTTTGATACAAAGTGCCCTGGTCTAAGGCCAAAAAAAAAACAAAAACATTTTGACCACATTGCTCTTCACTTAGATTGTGCTATTGTGCTGCCTATGACTATGGATAAATCCAGTACAGTTGGGGGGGGGGGGGAAGAGGGACTGAGACACAATTGCAAAGATACACATCTAGGGATAGGCATATTTTTATGTTTTGCCAAATTTCTAGGTGGCCCTTTAATTTAGCTAGGATGGAAGTGAAAAACATCATTTGATGCCTTTTTTATGCTCTTTCATAATTCTATAATGGCTTCCAGGGCAAATTGCATCTTGAGCCCTTAAAGCCCAAAGGTATTTTTTGGTGCAAATTGCATCTTGAGCCCTTAAAGCCCAAAGGTATTGAGCCCTTGAGCCCAAAGGTATTTTATATGAATTATGAAAGAGCATAAAAAAAGCATCAAATGATGTTTTCACTTTCATCCTAGCTAAATTATATGACCTGTTGCAAATTTACCATGAACGTTACCCCTTCTACCCCCCTAATGTGCAAATATATACCCTGAATTGTAAATGGTTGCCTGTTGCAAATTTACCATGAACCTTACAACCCCACCCCCCCCCCCTACCTTCTAATGTGCAAATGTATACCCTGAATTGAAATATACTATGAATTGTTAATAGTTAAGTTTTGAATGACAAAATTCTGTGCTAATCTATTTCTGTTGACAGCATTTGAAAAACTTGAAATGGTAGGAAAACAGTTTGAATTGAAAATCAAGTATTTTTCAGATTAGATTATAACTTCTTAGTCTGGTTACAAAAATGAAATACCTTTGAGGCCCCTTGAAGGGCTCAAGATCCAATTTGCACCAGAAGCAATTAATGTAGCCTATTATGAAAGAGCATAAAAAAGGCCATCAAATGATGTTTTCACTTTCATCCTAGCTAAATTATATGACCTGTTGCAAATTTACCATGAACTTTACCCCTCGTACCCCCCTAATGTGCAATATATACCCTGAATTGGAATATACCCTGAATTGTAAATGGTTGCCTGTTGCAAATTTACCAAGAACTTTACAAACCCCCCCACCTTCTAATGTGCAAATATATACCCTGAATTGGAATATACTATGAATTGTTAATAGTTAAGTTTTGAATGACAAAATTCAGTGCTAACCTATTTCTGTTGACAGCATTTGAAAAACTTGAAATGGTAGGAAAACAGTTTGAATTGAAAATCAAGTATTTTTCAGATTAGATTATAACTTCTTAGTCTGGTTACAAAAATAAAATACCTTTGGGGCCCCTTGAAGGGCTCAAGATCCAATTTGCACCAGAAGCAATTAATGTAGCCTATTATGAAAGAGCATAAAAAAGGGCATCAAATGATGTTTTCACTTTCATCCTAGCTAAATTATAGAGCCACCTAGAAATTTACCTATGTTTTGGCTGGAAGAGTTAGGCTAAGAATGGGAATCTTCACACTAAATTATTTAAAATACTTGCAGTTAGGCCTAGTCTAAGCTTTCACTATAGCATATTCACAAAAATGTCAAAAACTAAATCCGGATTTTCCCATCTTATAACCAAATTTGATGTTGTATTACCATACAGTGATAAAGAAGTCTAAGCACTATGTATGCAAGCCTAATGATCTAGTGAAGGCTTTGTAGTGTCAAAATCTTAACTTAGACTATAAATTTTTTTCAAATTACCTTTCTGAACTGTTTGTAGTTTCTCTTAAAGCCTGTCTCATTTCTGGAGTGGTTGCAGAACATATTTGTCCACTAGGGCTTTGCATTTTGACTGTTGACTAGTTGAGATTTGAATCAAATTTGAATTTATCTTCGTTTCTTCTTTTGTTTTCAACTGCTGTTTTGTGGTAGCGCTCCGACCCTGGACATTAGTTTCAGGATTTTTTACAAAGGCATTTAAAAAGGAATCTATTCAAGAGATTGACCTTGTCAGAACTATAGCATGGTCTATGAATGGCTTGACTATATTTAAGTCAAACTGCCATAGCTCAGGAGCCGAACACAATCGTACTGAGAAATTCGAAATTGATTTGCCATTGAAGTCTAATGGAGATGAAAGGTCTATTATAACCATACCTGTCGAGAAAGACGCAAAAGTTCATAAATGAAGTGTATTTCACGTGATTTTAACGTTGCGTTTGTGCTACAAAAATAGCCACTGAAATGGTAAGAAATTGTTTTGAAAAGCTTGTATTAACATTAATATGTTCCCAACTATTTCTTACTGATATAATGTATTTATATTTTTTTCAGAGTTGCTACAGATAGAAAAATCGCAGTTTATGCTTCATTGATTTCTAAATTCCAAAACTATATCTTAAATTTTAAGTCGGATTGGCCAGCCACAAATTTTACGATAGAAAGCTGAAAACTGTTTTGAAAAATTGTACATGGGACACATAAATTGGCACAATAGTCGTGAATAATCTGATTTTATATACAAAGTTTACTATAATTTGACTTAGGTATAAGTCACAGGCCAGGGTTTGCATCTTTGGTTTTGATTTTGAGGAGGGGGGGGGATTCAAATTATACTTTTGACATGGAAGACCTGTTTGATCCACAGAATGTTCCTCTTGATGAAGTTTTAAAAGAACTGCTTGAAACTGAAATAGAAACTGGCCGAATTGAAGTTAACGACTATGACAATCAAAATGAGTTTTCCTATCTCCAAACCAATGAGACGATAAGATATTGCTTGGAGGAAAGTAGATTTTTATCCCACAAGACACTCTGTCAAAAAATCAGATTCGAGTTGACCAAAAATGAGTCAGGTTGCTTTTTGACAACAATGTAATAAGCCACTTATGCGATCAGACGAATACATATGCACTTCAGAAAGATTGCAAGCAGTTAGGCGTTCCTTCGGCTGACATTGAGCGCATACTGGGAGTCCTTTCGTTTACAAGAATAGTGAAAATACCTTCCTATTGCATCTACTAGTCAAACGAAACGTACCCTCTAATATTTTCAGTCACTCAGTAAAATCGTGGCGCTTCGTGCCACGATTTACCGACGCTGCCAAAAATTTTGTTCCATTAAACAAAACCGGAAAATACTGAAATATGATCTACAGAAATCTCGAACTTGGTCGGTAAACGCAGCATTATTACTGACTCCTGCCATGATTTTACGGATGGTGCCATTATTTTCCATTTGGTTAAATAAAGAGCATGAAAATACTGACATGACATATGCCGAAATATCTATATCGGTCGGTAAATGCAGTGGTTTTACCGACTCGTGCGGTGATTTTACGGCTGGTGCCACAGTTTTCTATTCGGTTAAAGAACATGAATTTACGGATATGAAATCTAATGAAATCTCAATCTAGGTTGGTAAATGTACCAGTTTTACCGACTTGTGCCGTGAACTTACGAATGGAGCCAAAATTTTTCGTTCGGTTAAATAAAGAACATGAAAAACATAATATGATGTATACCAAAACTTTAATTTCGGCCGGGAAATCTAGCGGGTATACTAACTCGTGCAGTGATTTTACGGACGCTCCCACTATTCTCTGTACGGTTAAATAAACAACATGAAAATAATGACATGATGTCTACCAGAGTCTCAATCTTGAACGGTTAATGCAACGGTTTTACCAACACATGT
The DNA here is from genome assembly GCA_027921565.1 of Artemia sinica. Classification (NCBI taxonomy): domain Eukaryota; kingdom Metazoa; phylum Arthropoda; class Branchiopoda; order Anostraca; family Artemiidae; genus Artemia; species Artemia sinica. The sequence continues at coordinate 2,434,640 of CM051265.1, forward strand.
TTTGATTTTACGGGCGGTGCAACAATTTTTCATTTGCTTAAATGAGGAACATGGAACACAGTAGAGCTGATCGTGTAGGGTTTGTTCATAGATAGCGTTGCCCTTTCAGCCAAAATATAACACAAGTCCAAAGTCTTGCTCAAATAATTCAATCAAAGATCAAGCTTTCCAATTCCAAACTATTCGCTGTATCTTAGTGCTGAAACGAATTAACCAGCAAAGCAGGAAATTTGGTTCAATAGCCAATGACGATTTCTAACTTAAACACCTTCCTGGACTTCCGCCAGTTCGTTATTCAGGGGCATTTGCTAATTCTGAAGCCAACCCGCTGGATGACTGGAAATCGTGCTATGCTAAGGAGCTCTGCGATGTCCTTAGAGCCCTAGTGACCGGTTTGAATGTCACAATCTACGACAACTCATCTTTTCTGGGACCAGAATACCAAAGTTTACTGGGCAAAATGAATGACATCTATGAAAGTATTTCCGAACTCATGAAGATGTTTCCAGGAAAAAGCTTAGATCACGCGGAACTAATGTTAGAGCTAAAGGCTTTCAAACACTTTTTGACCAGGACTAAGGTTGAAAGCAACAAAGTCATAAATCACACCATCTTTGAGGGACTATTTCGTGAAATTAACGTTGTCAAATCGATATTCCCGACTCTCTGGTCAGTTTACCAGTGCTATGCAACAGCTCCATCAACTATGGCCACAGCAGAAAGAAGTTTTAGGAAACTGAAACTGATCATAACACGTTTACGCACAACGATGGGACGATGACCGTTTGGATCACCTTTTCATGATGTTCTACAAGACTGGCGTCACAGACGAGCTGAAAATCGACGAATTACTGAAAGTCTGGCTGTCTTCCAAACTAAGACGCTTGAATTTTTAACTGAAGGTATATAGTTGTATTTTCTTCTTTTGATGTTGAATCTGTGTGTTTTGATTTAAATTTGCCAATTTTTCACTTCTGAGATATTTTTGATAAAAATCATATTATCACTTTTCTCCTAATATATTGCTCCATTCTTCACTAGGTCACCATGACGTTGTTAATACACTTCTTAACGGGAAAGAGCTTCTTAAGCTTCTTAAGAGAAAAATAACAAAGCAGCTATTTTTCCTCAGATTATATGATTCTTGGGGCTGAATTGCGATCCCAAGCTTCGTATTAGAAATGAACATTATGTTGACTAGTGGCGAAAACATCGGTATAAAAGATCAGCCAGTCAGTAAAATCAATCACTCCCACCCTCCCCAAACATTTTGGCTAGTAACGCCCCGGTCTCTGACTTTCAAGGGGAATGCCAAACCACAAGAACTACAAACTCTTTTACAACAACTAGTTTTCATCACTAGACCTGGCCCAGACCTTAAATAATCAGGGCATACTTACACTGATTACAGTTAGGGTAAACAGGTTAAAAGGCTGATTAAAACAGGTTAAAAGTTTACTGGGCAAAATGAATGACAGCTATGAAAGCCTTTCCGAACTCATGAAGATGTTTCCGGGAAAAGGCTTAGATCATGCGGAACTAATGTTAGAGCTAAAGGCTTCCAAACATTTTTTGGCCAGGACTAAGGTTGAAAGCAACAAAGTGATAAATCACACCATCTTTGAGGACTATTTCGTGAAATTAACATTGTCAAATGGATATTCCCGACTCTCTGGTCAGTTTACCAGTGCCATGCAACAGCTCCATCAACTATGGCCACAGCAGAAAGAAGTTTTAGGAAACTGAAACTGATCATAACACGTTTACGCACAACGATGGACGATGACCGTTTGGATCACCTTTTCATGATGTTCTGCAAGACTGGCGTTACAGACGAGCTGAAACTCGACGAATTACTGAAAGTCTGGCTGTCTTCCAAACTAAGACGCTTGAATTTTTAACTGAAGGTATATAGTTTAATTTTCTTCTTTTTTTGTTGAATCTGTGTGTTTTGATTTAAATTTGCCAATTTTTCACTTCTGAAATATTTTTGATATAAATCATATTATCACTTTTCTCCTAAGATATTTCTCAATACTTCACTAGGTCACCATTACGTTGTTAATATGCTTAAGGGGAAAGAGCTTCTTAAGAGAAAAAGAACAAAGCAGCTATTCTTCCTCAGATTATATGATTCTTTGGGCTGAATTGCGATCCCAAGTTTCGTATTAAAAATGAACATTATGTTGACTAGTGGCGAAAACAGTCGGTATAAATGATCAGCCAGTCAGTAAAATCAATCACTCCCCCCCCTCAAACATTTTGGCTAGTAACACCCTGGACTCTGACTTTCAAGGGGAATCCCAAACTACAAGAACTACAAAGTCTTTTACAACAACTAGTTTTCATCACTAGACCTGGCCCAGACCCTAAATAATCAGGGCATACTTACACTGGTTACAGCTAGGGTAAACAGGTTAAAAGGATGTCCTTTTGAACTTGATAGCAAAATGAAAGCGCAATGAAGAGGTTCTGATCACTGGTAGGTGGAGCTGCAGTCAAATGTTGTAGTGGTGAAGTAGTATGATAATAAGCCGGTTTACTTGATATCAACCTATACAGCTGAGGATCCTGAAGATACCTGTGAGAGGTGGGGGGGGGGGGTGAAAAGAGTAAATAAAAGTGAAGAAACCACACTCTGTGAAGGAATAAAATCACTTTATGGGTGGCATTGATCTTGCCGATATGCTGATAGAGCTGTACAGAATTGACTTCAAGTTTCAAAGCAAGTGCTACATGCGAATTTTCTTTTTCTATTTTGGCCTTTTCATAGTAAATGGGTGGATCTTGTATTGCAGGTGTCTTCCTGCTGGAAAGAAACCCATGAATTTGCTGTAGTTTAAAACAGACGTTGCACGCGCCTTACTGTCTGGAACATCTTCAGCGACACCTAAGAGAATTAGATTACTAAACAAAGCTCTATCCCAAAAGAAAAGAAAGTATAGTTGCCACCTATCAGACTCGACGAGACAGCCAGGAGCACTTTACAGCTTGTATAGATAGGAAACAAAGGTCCCGAGCTTGTGTTCAAGCCCACTAAAAGTTGAAGTGTGAAGTGGCCTTGTGTTTCATGCCAAACAAAAACCGTTTTCTATCTTGCCACGCTAGTTAGATAGTACTGATTCAGACTTCGTTGTGTTAACACCATAGTTTTTTTTTATTTTGGATATAACCTTGCTCAACCTGTGTAATTTCCCTGTGGACTTTCTTTTTGGATTTATTTTTATGAGCGGATTACAGCTTCGCTGGCTATTTCAAGGTGAAAACATCTAACTAGATTGGATTTAACAAATTTGAAGTCCAGTATGTGCTTGAATTGATTCAGTGACTGGAGTTAATGGAAAGATAATTTAAAGACTTTTTAATACGGATTAAAAGTATTGTGGTCTACTGACCTAGTTTAAAAAAATTCATTTATATTTTAAATGTTGGATCAAGATTGTTTGGAATTTTGGATCAACAGTACTGTATTTTATAACGAGTACCAATTGCATTCCCACAGTTTCCACTAAATAAGTATGAACAAAAATTTCACCGATTGGGTTGAAGATCCGCTCGCTTTTCCACTCACTGTTTCTCGTTTTACGAACCTTCTTTCGCTTATAATATAAGTTCGCCCCGCACCCACTCTGTGATATGTCGAAACCAATGAATTATTGTCCCGAGTGCCGACTGCTGATAACCACAAATTCTGCCCAATGCGTGTCAGGATGCGGCCGCTGGTGCCACGCAGGCGTTTATAAATGTGCCCAAATTGGGCCAAAGGACCATTCTGGTGAATGGTTATGCATGGACTGCCATGCGAAAAAATTCCCATGACTTCGAATTTGCAAGCATCTCAACTCCCTCCCACAAAAACCTAGTGCGAAGAGACCTGTAAGAGAAAGCGGAATCGGCACCTCTTCACCACAAATTACTACGGGACCTAAAATCAACTCCAAGCTACCGAAAGGGACTAAGCCGTCTGCGGTGGATGTAGACATTCTTGACTATGAATCCGAAACAATCCATCTAAGTGAGAAAAATAAAACCCTGGAAGCATGTTTATCGGCATCTCAAGCAGAAAATCTAGAAATCCGGACAAGACACCCAACGTTTCTGTCAGAATGGAGGAAAAGAACAATCAAATTAAAGTGTTGTCAGGTCATTTGGAGGTTAAAGACTTTCTTATAGCCCAGCTGAAACAAGAACTCTCTATGGCAATCGAACCTTGCCCTTGTGACCCTTCGCAAACTTCCCAAGACCAAGTTACCGTGTCAACGCAAACGGACAATAATATCGCTGTTGCTAACCGTTATTCACCCCCTGATATTGAAGTGCAAAATATAACATATAGCCCAAGCGTAGCCCAGGACTGTGTGATCTTATCAGACAAAACGAATCCTAGTGATACATCATATATAAAATAACAGGGCGTGCGCCACCGAGCACGCCATTATCGCTCCCTGATGGTCGCGCTTACCGGTGTCAGCCACAACCTTTCGAATATCAGGCAAAAAATAGTTTCAGATCCCTGCCAAGCTTTCAATCACCAGAATACAATCCCCAAAGCCCCCCTCCTGAATACCCCTACTTTAGTATCCCCTTTCAGTTTTCCTCCCCCTCCCATACGCGATTCTCCCCCACCTCTTCCCACCATGCTATGGCATAACCATTTTCTAGATTTTCACATTGCAGGCAGAACGATCCATGCGTAATAGCTCCATGCAGAGTTTCTAAAACTTCAAATAGTGAGACGAATGCTAATATATTTTCTGCTCCTTTGTTACCGTTTCCGTCTCATAACCGTTTTTCAGCCCTTCATGATGAATCAGATTTTGAATTGAATTGGATTTGAATTAAACTTTATTAAACAAAAAAAACAAACAACACAATTTAATCATTTGAAAAGTAGCCGTTCAAGAAGAAACAAAGAAGGAAGAAACATAGCCTAGTTATTGAATTAGATGAGCCTGAAGTTTCGTTCCCGCCTAAACAGACTTTCCCAAAACAGACAAAAGTAAACTAACGTAAAGTTGTTGAAAAAGAACTCCCTCCATCACATTTTTATTTTCCTTCTTTTTTAACTTTAAATGCGGAAAGTCTCAACGTTGATAAAATGGGGGGAACTTGGGGGTTATGTTTAAGCAACCGGAAGCTGATATTATTAAAGTTACCGAAGTACATAAACAAAGTCTTGAACATCTTATAATACAAGGTTACAAACAATTTATTAAACTAAGACATCAGAATCATCCGTTAGGTAAGGAAGGTGGCGGCGTAGCGTATTTCGTACGTGAGCAATTGGCACCGCAGCTTCTGCAGATTCCCCATATTGATGACGGTGATGAAATGATTTGGATTATGATTTGATCAAAAAAGCTTCCAAGATCTGTAACTGGTATTGTTATTGGAGTGTTTTATTGCTCACCTAGCATGGCATATTTCCAAAAAAGGATTTGTGTGTTGATTTTAATACTTCTAAGTACCCGAATATTGGAATTTCCGTTACTTGTGATAAGAACGATCTAAGAATTGAAAGTTTCCACAGAAATTAAGGTCTCAAGCAAATAGTAAGGTTTTCCAGTACTGAAGGTAATACTAAACTTTACGTAATTTGCACAAATTTGTCAGAACATTATAATGAACCTCAAGATCTACCTCCCCTTGGTGGTAGCTACTACTACATTATAAAGTGGGCTCCGCTGCCTTCGTATAAAGTAAAATTTGCTGTTGAGAAAGTTTCCTACGAACCTCTTTTGGATATGGGTCTCTTAGAATTTGGATATTGGATTACATTTGAGTCTGGACGAGGTAGCAATTTTAGAGTCCTCCGATGAAAAAGCTAAATTTTTACAAGATAAATTAAGAAACAAATATGAAGAATGCTTTCCTGAGAAAACTTTCAAGCGGTGCAACACAGATCGTCCTTACATAATCAAAGAAATTAAAGATTTGATTCATTATAAAATTCAACTAAGAAACGAAGGGAAAGTAGGATATGCTAATATGCTCCGCAACAAAGTACGTAAAATGACAAGAAAAGCTGCGGCTGAGTATTTTTTTAGTTTAGTTTAGTTTATTAATAAAAAAATAGAACTTGACAAAATGCGTACATATATTATATATATATATATATATATATATATAATATATATATATATATATATATATATATATATATATATATATATATATATATATATATATATATATATATTATATATATATATATATATGTATATATATATATATATATATATATATATATATATATATATATATATATATATATATATATATATATATATATATATATATATATATATATATATTATATATATATATATATATATATATATATATATATATATATATATATATATATATATATATATATGTATATATATATATATATATATATATGTATATATATATATATATATGTATATATATATATATATATATGTATATATATATATATATATATATATATATATATATATATATATATATATATAGTTATAGATATATATATATATATATATATATATATATAGTTATATATATATATATATATATATATATATATATATATATATATATATATATATATATATATTATATATATATATATATATATATATATATATATATATATATATATATATATATAATATATATATATATATATATATATATATATATATATATATATATATATATATATATATATATATATATATATATATAATATATATATATATATATATATATATATATATATATATATATATATATATATATATATATATAATATATATATATATATATATATATATATATATATATATATATATATATATATATATATCTATAACTATATATATATATATATATATCTATATATATATATATATATATATATATATCTATAACTATATATATATATATATATATATCTATATATATATCTATAACTATATATATATATATATATAATATATATATATATATATATATATATATATATATATATATATATATATATATATATATATATATATATATATATATATATATATATTATATATATATATATTATATATATATATATATATATATATATATATATAATATATATATATATATATATATATATATAGATATATATATATATATATTAATACATGAAAAAATAACAAGTCTTTCAACTAGATCTTCTAGCCTGCCCACGAACTTGCAAAGGCAAGTTGTCCTAGGGGCGTGCCAGGAATAGAAAAAAAGAGAAAATTTTAGTACTAATTTATAGCACAAATTAAGTATACCAGAAATACTGGTAATACATAAAAAAAAGAAATATATGTATATGTGCATAAATAAAATACATAATTCCTTGCTGAGTTACTACTGGAGTCAACGTAACGACCAAAAAAAAAAGAAAAAAAAAACTATCCAAATAATCCACTATACTCCTCCACGCACCTCAAAAAAAAAAAGAAGAAATAATAGCTGAGGACTCATTAATAGAATACATTTTTTTTCTTGACTTTATTTCTAAATTTTTCCAAACCATTTTATATCATTAATAATTATATTATTACTGTAGCGGTAAAAGGTTTATTATTTGTGGCGATAGAAATTTCTCCGATAGCGCCGCTTATAGCGCTGGAGATTGTGTCAACTAGGCTAGCGCCGCTCTCAATTAATGAGAGAAAATTGAATATGTAGACATACAAATGTGGCTTCTTCTTTCTTGAGCTATCTGGAGATCAGATTCCTTTGGGAGCATTTACCTTGGAGACTTACGAACTAATTACCTATTATTGGACTAGACGCAGACATATAAATGAAATAAACACAGATAAGAAAGACAGTAGATTTATTGAACTTACATGCTTAGTCGCACAGCAACGGGTCACTTCAATGACAATAACGGTGACCAAAATATAACAATTGGTACTAATCGTTTCAGATATGACTTCATATTCAAATTAAAAAACACATTTACCCCACTCCCAAACGCAGTTCATTCGTCCTGCGCTGTAAGGACTGCCCGCCATTGGCTCAAGAGGGCCAAGGATGTAAATCTTTCGTCCAATAGTCTCTTTTAAAGGTTTTTGATGATTCAAGCATTCACACGGTTTTTTTGCCATTTAAACTTTCTTAGAAATATCGTACGTAGCATTTTTTTTTGCTACTAATTATCTTAGCGAAATTCGAACGACTAGCGCCGTTGTCTGACTGAAGCTAGAAATGCAATTTCTCTCTTTTTGCTGATAAAGAATTTAGACTCTTGGAAGCAGTATTTGAACTCAATTAGGGGACGTTTAATTTCTGCCCGAATCATCCTTAGAAGGAAAGAATCTTATATTTTAAATATATGGTATTCTACTGCTGGTGCACATCACCCTTCCCATCAAATAATGACGTCCCGTCATTAGTAACTGCTCATTAGGAGTGCTTAAAATTTTTCAATTATTTTTCTTATTTTATTCTACATCCCTATCTAAAATTCGTCTACCGGACTAAGATTAATTTTGGTTCTAGGTTAGCTACTATATTAAAGATTTTTTTTCTATATCTAACACTGATTACTTTCACATTTCCAATAAGGTTGGGGCTATTCTACTTTTACATTAGTTTTTTTTTTTGATTTTGCTGTCTATATGACGTACTGCATACTATCTACACAACGTTAAATGAATAACATGATAATATTACACCTAATTCTACTTGTGGTACATACATGAATGATTTATAACATACAATATTTGGTTCATCATATTCACTGATGACATTAAAACACTTTCACTATTGGGATTTTTGAATTGTCAAAGTTATTAGGAAGTAACACATGTAGCTTCACATCTATTCATCACCTTTCGTGTCCTTAGTGTACTACACCCTTCTGTTGTAAATTACTGTCCTTCACTCCTTTTGTCCTGGCAAAAATTTCGAAGCACTTACGTTATGGTTTCTTCATGGAACAGTTTGAGTCTAGTTGTCTTCACACGGTAAGTTTTCCCTAATAGTCAACTGGGAAATGACCGTTAAATATCGTTTTAATAGTCAACTGGGAAATGATTCTTCCCACTACAGGTGTTGGTGTTTTTCTTCTCAGCATATCATTTTTATGATTTTTGAGGCACATAGAGAATGTATTCTCGCGTAAAATTGTTCATTTGTGCCTTTTGAAACGGGTTGTCGTCACACTATAGTGACTCTCTTAATATATTGTCTTTAAATTCAACTTCGAACCTCTTCAACTATCATCTAACTTCAAATATCGTTAAATATCGTTTATCTTGTACTGCTCGATGGTGTTCTCAGAGTTAAAGTTCAAATTGTCTTTAATTCCTGCTTCAAATATCTTCAAATGTCTTTAAGTGTTATTTAACTTCAAATATCGTTTATCGTGTGCTGATCGACGGAGTTCTCAGAATTAAACTTCAAATTGTCTTTAATTTCGTCTTCAAATATCTTCAAATGTCTTTAAGTGTCATTTAACTTTAAATATCGTTTAATATCGTTTAGCTTCAAATATCGTCACTATACTGTAAACCTATTCTTGGTCCATAGTGAGTATCAACAGCGATATCTACGTATTTATATCTTGTACTGACCGATGGGTTTCTCAGCATTTATGTGATTATATAGTTCGTTAAAGCACTTGATACTGAGGTTCAAATATAGTGTTACCTGATACATAATATGGTTCATAGTCGAAGAAACGACGATCGAAGGTAACTGTTGTTCTTGTAGACGAAGTTAGGATGAAAGTTGCCTGGAGTTATGGTGAGTACTCTTCGTTGGTTGAGATATGATGAAAATAGATGCTACTGGGTCGTATCTGTACTGGGCAGCTTATTGTAATACTCAATGACCAAAGTGTCCATTTACTTTCCTGTAATAAAAACAACGTGGCAGAATCACATGTTTCTTTGAAGTAAATACACATACAATAAATCACGCATTAATTGGGTTATAATTTCTTAGCTATGAGACAGAATTAAATAAATACACTAATATTAGTACTCCCAACAAAAATCTAAAAATTTAAAATAGAGATGTCTTCAAATTTGTTTTGAGAACGGAAATATCGATATTAAATAAACATAATTTACCCTACATTATTAAGTTTGAGGTCTACTTTTACAATATTTTTCATGCCTGCATTGTTCACGCACGTCCGTGCTGTTTAAGAAACGCATGTTGCAGCGTCATAACCACACGGTTTTACGCAAACGATACTACGATGGGGGAACAAGACATAACAAGGACGAGTGGAGACCTCTCTACCCACTCGTCTTCTAATGTCCTCCCTATTTCTAGGCTTGGACGTTCTCATGGGGTTCCGGGTTTAACCTCAGCATTTCAGCTGTTTTCCCCGTGTTCTTCCTTTGGTTTTCGTCTTCTTATTCTTAAGACTTTTCCGTAATTAAAAGTCAATAGGGTTCTTATGGTCAGGGAGGTTGCGAATACGAAACATAGGGCCAATAATATGTTCCGCCAGAAATTGGTCGAGAACAATCCGTATTTATTATCTACATACGCTAATCTTTGGTCTTCGTTTGTAAATAGGGGAATCTGCGAATCTAATGCTTCTCTTATTTTTGTAAGCCTTGTCGTTCCTTTATTTTTCTCTATTTTTGACCATATCGAGGTTTTCATTTCCTCGTTTTCTAGATTGGGAATAGTGTACGACAGGTTGATCGCCTTGAAGTTAGTTATTTCGGGGCTTATTACCTTTGTGCTTGTGGTAATTAACGGCGTTCGGACGGTTGACTCTTTAGTTACGAGTCGACACCCTTGTTTTTATGGTTATCGTACCCACATTTGTAACAGTACTTCTGTTTTGTACCTTGGGTCTATTCTTTCCGTATTATTGTAACAAGACAGAGTTCCGACGGTTTCTCTTGGAACTGAGAATAACCAAAGGTCATTTCTAAGGTGAATGAATATTTCTCGCTTAGTACTTCCTACCACGGCTTCGCATGAATTCGGTGTTTCTTCCTGTTGTGTGTCTTTCAAAATATATCTAACATACAGGATCCAGACTTGACATTATAAATAGGTAACGTAAGTTGGCATACTAAGTTTTGAATGGTACGCACTCTTTTAAGTCTTGTGGATTGGCTTGGACGTATTTTCGTCTATCTTGATCAATAAGCAAGTACTCTGCTTCAGGCGTGATAGTCATAAATGAATTCGTCTTCTTTATGTTAGCCGGGAAGGTCGAAATTTTGTACAGGTCGTAAACGGATTGTTGATTTATCAATGGAATTGTTACTACTACAATAGCTGTTCATTTATTTCCGTGACGTGTACTTTTAATTTAGTATAGTAATGGAATAGATTTGATGCTTCTGGTTCTATGGGCAAATGTAAGCCAAATGTTAGGTGCGTTTTTATTTTGTCTAGCATACTTTTTAGGCTAGAAGGATCTGCTGAGTCGTAGGACAAGGTTCCTCCCGTGAGGACAAATAGTGCAAACTCGAACTTGCTGACGTCTGTAGCCAAATTTAGTAATGACATGGTAATTGTATCGAGTGAAATCATGGTTAAGCTCGTGTCTATTACCACGCGGTCCACTTCATTCCTTAAGTAATTCATTACGTTTATAGTTTTTTTGAGATTCTCTTAGATATCATATCGATTTTATCTCTCTGGTAATTTGCTACACTGGCTTGTATCTCTTGAACGTGTAATGTTACGTTCATGGCATTGTTCAACTTTCTTACACTTTCCCTTAGGCTGTTTAGGTCTTCCTCTGTCTTTAAACCGAAAAGTTGGGAGGCGAGTTCTCCGATGATGGGAATTAGGCCTGTAGATCTACGGTATTTATTTCTTTGAAAGAATACTTCGAAAATCTTCGTGGTACTTTGTTTTAATTTTTGTATTTCCGTGTTGAATAATTCAAATAGGGCTTGTAATCTTTGTCTATATAGTATTAAGTAGGCGTGATGAGTGAAATTTTTTGCGTACTTTTCTCATTTAGATTGGGTAACGGTTTGTTCGTCGTTCGTTGCGTAATTTCCATCGTAAGGTTTTCCTTTCCCTGTAATCAGTAGTTTAGGGTTTTGTATCAATTTTGTTTTAGCAACGTCTTTTGCTAAGTCTTCCATATTATCCGCCAGTCTTTTCTCTCTGTCTTCCTCAGTGCTCGTTCCAAGTGCCATGTCAATTCCTGTCCTTTTCTCATCAGGGTCATCTATTACGAATTTAGATTTTTGTTTGGGTACAACTGAAGTTGGAAATTCTTTATTATCTTTATTATGCATTATTTTACTGGCCTGTAGTCCTTTGTTCGATCTAAGGTATTGAAATATCGATTCTTTGAGTTCATTCGTGTTTTTTTCTAGCCTTGTTACTTGCTGGAACAAGGTTTCAAAAGGTTTGGGATCCAATTTCATAAAGATTTTCCATGCGTCATGGCTAACTAGCAGTGAATTTTCATGCTTGAATATTACTCCATGTTTTACAATATCTTGGGCCACTGCGTGAACAACGAGATAAGGATGATATTCTTAGGCTTCATCTTATTGTTTGTTTCTAGAATTAATTTATCATTTATTGTACCTCTTTTTTTTTGCAAAATTCTTTTGTATACTCCTTTTGTTATTATTATATATATATATATATATTTTTTTTTTTCAAAGGCACCTTAATTTTTACTTAGTTTATTTCTTATTATGTAATCATTTTGTGGCATTGGCCAAAGAAAACTGATTTGTGAGCGTAAAACAGAATGATTATTTAATGATTAGATATGTTAGGAAAGTAAAGTTAGGACTTCAGAACTTAATTCTGGTCGTGATATACCTCTAAGACTGGTTGAGATATAACTTTAAAACTTAGCTAGTATTCGTTATATAATTTAATTTTTTTTACATTATATTTTCTCGAGTAAGGAACATATAAGTAAGCAGGCGTACAGCACATAATTACACTGGTATCCTATTTTGTGTGTAGGCCTAAAACAATTATAATCTGCACTATGACAAAATAGTTTATGCATAGGAGGTTAATTTCTTCTAAAGTTACCTACTAATGGGTAGTTTTGAGTTTAGAATCTTTTCTTTATTTTCTTGTTACTATTTTTATGGGCGTCTCTTTTCCTTTGGTAAGTTTTCATACGTTTCAGGAATAATTTGCTACCGAGGGATTTGTATTCTTCAGATTCAGGGTCAAATAAAAATTGTTTGTAATATTGAATTTCCGCTAAAGGATGATGTATGCCTTCGTACTTGACACATTGGTGATTTTTTTTCGAGGTTATAGCAAATTTTGGGGCTCTACATTTATCAAGGAGTAATAAGTCTGTTTGGGTGGGTCCCTTGCAATAGAAATACTTGATATTGAGGTTCTTTTGTAGGCTTCTTATCAATAATTGTAGACAGCCAAGTTGCTTTGGGCTTCTTTTCCTATATTTTGTTTTGACTTCCCCTCTAGCCGGGCGTTACTTGGGGGAATTTGCAAGCGCTAACCATACTTATAAGTGTGGGGTGCATACCCTTTAAGGTTGTAGGTTACATCCTATTCTTTCTCATATATTTGATTTCCTTGTTCGTCCACGACTAGCATAGCTGCCGAATATATAATGTTTTCCTTCGCGTTCATTATGCTAATGAACTCAGTATCAATTATCGCCCTTCGGGTAGGTTTTGATTCCATTGCCATGATCTGAAAATGCTTACAGTTAGGACCTGGGTCGATTTTTTCATAGAAAATCCGAGGGACGAGACCGCCGCAACAAACCAAACGTTGCCCATGGGCGAGCTCCCCCAGACTTCCCACGAAACGTGGTCCGTGTAATTAGGTTTGATTACCCAACTTAATACTGAGTAGGGGTGATTTCCATAGTTCATTTGTAGAATGTAAGTTGAATTCCATGCGATTCTCTATGTATTGTCATATACCCAGTGTCCAATGACTAAGTATAATAACAATACGTATAGGATCGATGTTATTGTCTTTGAAAACACGGTCGGTAGGGGAAACCGAACCTCCACTTCCCCATGATATAAACTCCGTTCTTGATCCAGATGATTGGGTGAATTATAGGTTGTCCAACTGATTAATTCTCATTTATAGGGGCATAGTTAATTTTTGTAGGGTAGCTACCTAGTAGGAAGAATGTGCCACAGAGGACCTAAAAACACTGTTTGTCACCGTTGGTCGACCATAGGCTTCCCACATTGGGTCTTTCTCTCTGACCGCCGACGTTTTGACATCACTTGTATTATATATATATTTTTTTTTTATTGATATTTACTTGGTTAACTTTATTGCACACTGTTACATTTATTATGGTGTTAAATTTGTTATCTTTGACATTTGTCTTTACATTAGTTAGGGATATTTCCATCTGTCAGGTTTTTTAACCGTTCTACCTGACTGTGTCGTTATTTTCTCCTCTGTTTCTTGCGGTTTTTTCTTTTTCGGTTTGTCTAGCGAAATAAGGTCAAACTTTTTGTATTGTTTTTTCAAAAATTCTTGCCCTTTTAATTTCGTTTCCTTCGCGTGTGCAGCTGCTGAATTCGGTTTTGGTTTCCCTGTTTCTTTAACTACTATATGGTCTGATTCACCGTCAGACTCTTCGGAACTGGTTTCTGACAAATTCGGATTAGAACTTTTAGAGGTGGCACTTTTTGAGGTATCACCTGCCATTCCTTCGTAAATTTCTACTCCCCTGGAAGTAGAAGGTTTATTCCCTAAGTCCTCGTTTTGAGTCCTCAACTCGGGAGATTTGAAAGATTCTTGAGAGCTTTGGGAGGAATCAATACTTTTTGCGGGGTATCTCCTCCATTGTTTGAATGCCATGTCCTCAGGGGGATGGGGCATTTTTTGCACTAGGGTTTCCCTCCATGAACTCCACTGTTTAGGTTTGGCCTTGGATATAGTTATATCATGATATTGACCTTGCTGGTCATCCTTTGGAGTTTTATTCTCGGGTAATGTACTTTGACTCGTTTTTATGGGAAAATTTATTAAATCCATAGCTTCTCGCAGGTTTGTTTTAGTTAAATCTTTGGGAGGAGTTTTCTTTACAGTAATACCGGGGGTTTCTACAGCTCTGTTTAATTCTTCATGTAAAGACAGGGGCCTTTCTATTGGTGTTGTAGGGGAAACCATATCGTCTGGAAATCTTTTGGGGGGGACATGGGGTCGAAATTCTATCGGGGAAAAATTGGGTTTTTTGGAGATATTGTATAATCTAAATCTCCCGCGCTCGCCGATGAATAACTTTTTGGACTTTTTGGCGTTTTTATTGCAGGAAAAAATCCTGGTATTAGGGATTTTTTCTTAGGAACAACTAGATTTTCCATTGCTAAAAATTCTTCAAAGTTTTGTTCATCACTGTCATTTTCAAAATAATCTTGTTTAAAATTGAAAGGTTTTAGCTCTGCCAATCTTGACCTAGGGGGCTCATTTTCCGAATCTGATGAATCAGCAGAAGAGGGATGTGACATCCGTCTCTCTGGAATTTTGGCTCTTTTTATTCGGCTAACTTGCGCCTTGTAAGTTCTTCCACTATCGGGTTTTTCATTTTAAAGGTATATTCGTTATCGTACTTTTTGAATATTCTGTACGGTCCAGAATATTTGTTGGAAAGTTTTTTTCCTTCTGTTTTTGCCTCGTTCTTTAGGTAAACGAAGTCTCCTACTTTGAAATCTATATTCCCCTTAACTTTGGGGTTGTTTCTTAGCTCTTGGTTTATTTTACATTTTTCGAGCTCTTGCCTAACTATTTTATAAGTTTTCCTCATTCTATTTATGAATTCTTGTTTATGATCTTCTGAGTCGTTATAATACTGCCGAGATTCAATAATCTCATCATACGGGATTCTAAAATCACGACCAAAAAGTAAACAAAATGGATTGTCTTTGGTTGCTTCGGAATAAGCAGTGTTGATTACGTTAGTTAAGTAAGGTAAGAATTTATCCCAGTCGCTCCTATTGTCTTTCGTATAAATACTTAGAATGTTCGAAAATATTTTATGTCTGTTTTCTATTTTGCCATTAGCTTGTGGATGGTACGGCGCTGTCACCATTTTCTCTATATTAAGGAAACTCATTAAATCTTTTGTTACTTTTGCAACAAAATTGCTCCCGTTGTCGCTCAAAATTTTATTAGGAATGCCAAATTGTAAAAATAATTTTACTAATGCCTTACTTGTGGCATAAGCACCTTGATTTTTTTTAATGCTTTTGCAAAAGTAAATCCTGAAAAATGATCTATAACCGAAAGAATACAAGTATTACCTCTGCTAGAAACAGGTAAGCCTCCACTTGTCCCTTATAGGTCAAATGAGATAATATCGAAGGGGTACTTCGCTACCAGGACCCTTCCCATTGGAGGATTTGGATAAGCTGGGGGGATTTTTCTCAAATTACATGCTTCGCATGTACTTACAAATTCTTTAAGCTTTGTCAGTGCCGATTGTACGTAAAAGTATTGTTTTAACTTATGGAACGTTTTCATAACTCCTAAATGTCCACCTGTGTCCGAATGAAAATATTCAAATGCAGGCCCTATCAAGTTTTGTGGTAACATAGGTATGATCGAGGTTTGGTTTCTATTTGTCTCAGCAGTCACAATCCTACACAGTATTTCTTCATCAAGGTCGTAGTAAAAATTATCTATCTCTTTTCTAAGAGTTTTGAATTTATCCGGTAACGCTTTGTCATTCACAAAATAATCAATTAGTGCTACACACATTTCGTCCTTTTTTTGCTTTCTTTTTATATTTTTCCAAAGACAAGGGACAATAGTTAATCTTATTTTCTTTTACTGCGTCTTTGACTTTGTTTTTCTTACATCCATGTTTGCTTTTAGCATTAATAGCATTAACTTCATTTTCTTCAGTTTCCGACGGACTATTTTCTGGATATCTACTCAAATAGTCGCAAGCTGCGTTTTGTTTTCCCTTTAAATGTTCAAATTCATAATCTAGGTCTTGGATTTTCATAATCCATCTAGCTAGAATGCTCGTGGGGTTTTTAAATGTGCGCAGGTACTGCAAGCTTTTATGGTCTGATCGTAATATAAATTTTCTACCAATTAAATAATGCCTAAATTTGTCCAAGTGGTAGATAATAGATAACAATTCTAAGTTTGTGGCGGAATACTACTTTCGCCTTTTGATAAAGTTTTACTTGAATAGCATATAACTTTTTCTATTTGTTTGGGTGTTCCCTGTAGAGGGTTAGGGTTTTCTACTGGGGTTATTTGCGAAAGGATAGCGCCTATTCCCTTTGAGCTAGCATCAGTGGTAACGATGAATTTTCCGTTTTCGAAATCAGGGAGTGATAAAATTGGTTCAGAAGTGAGTGCCTTTTTGAGACGGTCTAGGGAAGTTTGAGCTTCCTGGGACCAGATAACATTATGGGAGTTTCCTTTGGTTAATTCCGTGAGGGGTTTCGTGATTTGGGCATAATTGCGTACGAATTTTCTAAAGTAGCCAGTAAGGCCTAAAATTGCCCTTAATTCTTTCATAGTTCTGGGGGCTTGAGGTTTTCAACACATTTTATTTTATCAGGGTCTGGGGATATCTCTCCCTGGGTTACTACTACTCCTAAAAATTTAATTTTGGATTGAAATAAATTTACTTTCTCGGGCCGGCATTTTAAATTGCCTTGCCTGAACTTCTCGAACACCTTAGCTAAAGTTGCTAAGTGTTGCTCAGTGTTTTCCCCACGCATATAATATCATCAACAAAATGAATTATATTCTTTAATCCTCTTAACAGGTGCAATAGGGGTCTACATAACGCGCTTGAACTTGTTTTTAAGCCCAAATGGTACCCTTAAGTATTCATACGATCCATATTCGGATGCTGAAAATGCAGTTTTATGGACATCCTTTTCGGCTATTTTCACTTGGTGGTAGCCTTGGGTAAGGTCCAAAGAAGTAAAAATTTTGTTTTTGCTTGAAATTGAGTCAAGAATTTCGTCTATTCTTGGTAAAGGAAATTTATCGCTAACTACTTGTTTGTTAAGAGCCCTATAATCTACTACGAGTCTAAGATCTACATTCTTTTTTGGTACTAAGATCACTGGTGCGCTATACGGACTTATACTTGGGCGTATAATTTCGTTTTTTTCTAATTCATATATTTTATTTTTTAACCACTCTTTGTGCTTATATGGCACACGGTATGGCTGTTTTGCAACGGGATTACCAGTCGTTAAAATTGAATGTTCGTAAAATGGAATTAGCCCGATTTCATCTTCAGATGCAGAAAATACATCCTTAAAATTTCCATAATAATTTGCATAATTTTTTCTTAAGTTCCAAGTCCGTAATATGATCCACAGTAAATTTGTTTAAAAATTGCGATTTAGTCAATGGATATTCGTTATTTGAAGTTTTTAATGCCGTTAACTAGGTTTCTTTTAGAATTTTCCCATGAATTTAAATCATTTTCCGTTAAAACCTCGATTTGGACTAAACACACGTCCCCTTTTAATTGTAATTGTATCATTTTCATGGTTATTGGTTACCCAAAAAAAACCTTCCCCTTTGTCATAAGATATAATCTGTTCATCGCATAACAGATTTTCAGGTATTTCAGACGGTGTCGCAAACCATATTTCTGATTTGCTAACTTTTGGCTCGATCATTTGTGACATTTGAATTTTTTGCATCGTTTTGGGAGGGATTTTTGTTTTCCTTATCGCAAATCCGTAATATTTCTCTTCATTTTCATTGTTTATTAGATTCATAGTGGCGCTATGCTGCCCCATTGCAGCATCTTGCGGCGTCACGTTGGGTTTTATTATGTTCTTCCATAATTCCGCTATTTTTTGGATTTCGTTTGACCTGTACTTTTGTATATCTCCTATTTTTATTTTCGCATATTCAATACTTCTATTATTTAAATTTAATTCATTTCTGCAATATTTCTCAGGATAATTGAACAAATTTCCAATTATGCCATGTCTTTGCGAGACATAAGGTTCAAAATACTTCGACATTATACCACTAGGACTTTTGTTTACTGTTATGTTATCTTCGTAACCTCTGTTACGATTTCTTAAGGTAGAAATTTCTTCCCCTACCTTAGCTGGGTATACAAGCTTCTCTTTGGCTACGTCTAATAGTATTCTATTAGACCTTAGAAAATTTGCCCCTACAATAGCTTCATATGGGAGATTGTCACATATAATAAAATTTGTCATGAAGGTTCTATTGTCTCTTTTTACGTTTAGGCAAATTGGCCCTTTTGCATTTAATTTATGACCTGTAACGCTTGTTAAATTGGGATTATTAGGGTTCTTTTGTCGCCTAATGTGCAGAGGCAACATATTAAATACGGAAGAGTTTATGATATTTACAGTACTAGCTCCACTGTCAACTAAGGCCGTAAAGTAAACGTTTTCTACACAAAAATCATTAAATATAGGTAGCTTGTTAATAATATCACTACAAGAAGGCACTAGTATTGTTTTGGACCTATTGAATATTCCTGGCACCCTCTGGGTCCAACTTATGTTTCTGAGGGGCCTGAAGCGTTTTCCCTGAGAATTTATTTCATTTATCGGTGCCTGTAATAGATATTCAGACGTATTAGGTTCCGTAGGCATATTTAAATGATTTACGTCTGCCTGTCTTCGCCATGTATTATTATGGTAACGTGGATGTCTCGTGTCAGTGCCGTTTGCTGGCGCTGATTGCCAGTGCCGTTGGCTTGTAAAATTTTCATTTCTCATCGGCAAATTTTCATGATTTCTATATTGCATTCTCGCATTATATTGGCCTTGACGAGTATTTGGGGTTTTCAGACCGATAATTAATTTGCCTGTTGGGGGGAGGGTTATACAAATTTGGTTGGTACGCATTATAAGGTACTGATTGGCGCAATCCCCCCTGGCTATAGCCTATAGCACGACCGGTGCTAAAATTTGTTCTTCCGAACAAATGGTTGCCGTAATTTTGCGTATTACCGACAGCATTTCTTGGTATGGGATTGGGGACATAGTGGCACTCTCTTGCTATGTGGCCAACACGATTGCAGTTATAGCACCTTATTATTGTAGGGTTAATGGGCTGAAAACGTACTGTTTTCTGCCTAGCGGGTTCTGGCGTTTTGTTTCTTTGTGCTACTGGGGAGTTATCCCTTGAAAAGAAATTGGGGGATGCTTGATCGCCCTTGAAGATTAGGTTCGCGTTTGAGTCGTTTAGGCTATTTATTTTTGCATTACTATGATTAGCAACCATTTTATCAACTTCGATTAATCGCTCTACCTCTTGGACTGCAAGATCTAACGTCTGAATATTTTTGGATATTACTGCTCTATATAGTTTTGGGGGTAGCCCTTGCAAAAAGGTATGTAGTATGACTTTTTCATACAGTTGCCCCAACCCACTTCCGTATTTTGCTTCTACAGAAATGCGTATGTTATCGAGATATTCCCTTATATTTTGTGAAAAAATCAAAGCTTACTACTCCATGTTTTAATTTATTATATAGAACTGGTTTCTATAAATCTCTCTTTGAATGCTTTTAACAAGTCATCAACCGTATTTATTGGCAAGTTGGCGTTATTGCCTATTGTATGTTCGACCTGTTTTAGAAAGGTTAAGGCCTGGCCTCTTAATCGTAGAAGCAGCATGTCTTTTAACGCTCCAACGTCTGTTTTTGTTAATTGTACAAACTGGGTCAATTGGATATTAAATTCGTCAATATCTGACTGACCATTGTATTCCGGGATAGATTTTGCAATCTCTATATTTTTTGCGACTATCTTTTGCACTATTAATAATTCATTTAGATCGTCCATGTTAACCTATTTTGGGGTAGGCTATTATCTCCTATGAGATATAAGGGGTTTCCTATCGTAGCCTAGCGGTTATAAGCCTAATCAATTTACTTATATGTCTGTATCTCTCCAACAATTAAATTCAAATTACAAAGTTTAAATAGCCTAACTAGTTCGCAGTTTTCCTCCAATTTCCGACACGCGCCATTTGTAGCGATAGAAAATAATTATATTTGTAGTAATGTAAAAAATTTATTATTTGTAGCGATAGAAATTTGCTACTTGTGGCGATAGAAATTTCTCCGATAGCGCCGCTTATAGCGCTGGAGATTGTGTCAACTAGGCTAGCGCCGCTCTCAATTAATGAGAGAAAATTGAATATGTAGACATACAAATGTGGCTTGTTCTTTCTTGAGCTATCTGGAGATCAGATTCCTTTGGGAGCATTTACCTTGGAGACTTACGAACTAATTACCTATTATTGGACTAGACGCAGACATATAAATGAAATAAACACAGATAAGAAAGACAATAGATTTATTGAACTTACATGCTTAGTCGCACAGCAACGGGTCACTTCAATGACAATAACGGTGACCAAAATATAACGATTGGTACTAATCGTTTTCAGATCTGACTTCATATTCAAATTGAAAAACACATTTACCCCACTCCCAAAAGCAGTTCTTTCGTCCTGCGCTGTAAGGACTGCCCGCCATTGGCCCAAGAGGGCCAAGGATGTAAATCTTTCGTCCAATAGTCTCTTTTAAAGGTTTTTGATGATTCAAGCATTCACACGATTTTTTTTTTGCCATTTAAACTTTCTTAGAAATATCGTACGTAGCATTTTTTTTGCTACTAATTATCTTAGCGAAATTCGAATGACTAGCGCCGTTGTCTGACTGAAGCTAGAAATGCAATTTCTCTTTTTGCTGATTAAGAATTTAGACTCTTGGAAGCGGTATTTGAACTCAATTAGGGGATGTTTAATTTCTGCCCGAATCATCTTTAGAAGGAAAGAATCTTATATTTTAAATATATGGCATTCTACTGCTGGTGCATTACTAGTCCATAAATTTATAAATAAAACACAAATAAAAATGACAATAATAATTTAAAACTCATAATTAGAATACATTTTTTCCTTAACTTTATTTCTAAATTCTTCAAAGCTTGTTTTGTCATTAATCGTCTTATCATTACTATTCCATAATTTTATTCCTCGATAAATAAAGGAGAACTTAGACCTTGTAGTAATGGCAATTGGGAGCAGACAGTGCCTTGCTTGTTCGAGTATATAATTGTGGCAATCGAACCTAACCTTAAACATGCCTGAGAAGCATAAAGGTAGATTATTATTATTTTACTTGAACATAAATAATTGGTGATAAAAATCTCGTAAGCCAGCAGCTGGTAAATTTTTTCGTCTTCTATACTCCAATCTCACAGAATCACTATAAGATTTATTACAAAGTAAACGGATCGCATTATTTTGGAGAACTCGAATTGGATTAACTAGCGACGGAAATTTCCCTAGCCATACCGGAGAACAATATAAAATATATGGATGTATTATCGAGAAATACAACAACCTTAAAATGCGATGCGGGACAAAGTGTGCGACTTTTCTAAGCATTCCGATGTTCCGTGATAAAATCGCTGACGTGTTCCCAACATGTTTCCAAAACCACAAAGTTTTATCAAGTGTAATACCTAAATACTTGACACAAGACTTCCTTTGAATCTCGCCATAACTGTATTTTAATCGAGAAATCCATGGATAATATGTAGCTGTTCTTGAGAATATGATAAAACTACTTTTAGCCTGGTGAACTTGTAGTTTGTTTACGCGCATCCAAGTTGAAACTCTGTCTAAAGATTGTTTACTTAATTCAAGTAATTCCTTCTCAGTTCTTGTGTGACAAACAAGTGACGTGTCATCAGCAAACATGGGTACTGTTACTTCTTGTGGATCATTGAATAATTCATTGAAATTGTTTTTTATATTAGACATGGTTTGAGTTAGGTCATTTACAAAAATTAAGAATATTAAGAATAACTAAGAATATTACCACAAAATATTGATAACATTTTTGAATCAAAGGCTGGCATGTGGTATCATAGGCAGCGTAATAGCACTTCCTAAGTAAAGACCGATGTTGGCACAATGTATAAATATTTTTTTGTTTTTGTTTTCTCTTTCTTTTTCCATACCAGGTCACTTCGTATCGAAGGAGTTTTGTTGCAATTTGTTATAAGCTCTCATTAAACGTGTCCAAAGTCAATATTAATTTATTTACCCAGTTGAAAAAGTTATTCTCAAATTCATTTAGACCAGGGTAAAAAGTCTGGTTGCCAGTTGAAAAATGAAAATAACAAATATCCCCGGATGTCCCCTTTTGTAAATAAACTTTTTGATTCACTGATGCTTTAACCCCCCCCTTGACCCCCCCAATTCTGAATCTGAATCTCAATTTTTGCTTGAATTTGGTCAATGTAGCTATGGAGAACATTCACTGGATCTGTTAAAATAATGCTCCCGTCAAGCACGTTTTCTTCAGGAGGGTTAAAATCTACCCTATATGTTTGTAAGTGACTTAGAGCAGACTCTAACAAATAAAATTCACGTAATTCCGGGAACATGACATTATTTTCATGTCCTGCACCTATTTGCACAGGACTCAATTGGCTAATTATAAAACTATCGTCAAAAATATCCCCGGAAAAATTAGATCCAACAATTTGCATTAAAGATGTTTTAAAGGCAACGAAACTGCTATCATATTTATTAGAAAACGGAAGCAATATGGTAGTCAAAACCTGCTTAGAATTATATTATAAAGATATAAAAAGGGCTTTTGATCTTGAATTTAGCGAATGTTATTTACCATTTAGGGAAGACAAATTAAAAAAATTAATCGAGATTTGGTCTTATATCGTAAAAAAATATCAAAAAGCCTCTCAGACTCCAGTCTTCATTCTAGTGTCATGAGATCTACCACCTTGGATAGGAATACACATTTTAACACAGTATTGCAACAGCAAAAATTGAATGCAAAGGACAAAAATGAGCCTGTCCATGTTTTTCATGCTGATAATTCTAAACCAACCTCTTATATGCCCGAATATAGCTACAAGAACATCAGAAGAATGTTTTTCAATTTGTTGATAAACCGTAGTAACGTCAAACTGTTAGTTTGGGATCTTATATCCAGCGATCTATGCATGCCAACCGATGAGGCAATGGCAGTGGTAGCTAGACTCACCTTTGATTATTTAGCAATTTCAAGAAATCAAGCTTAAAGTAAAAAAGAATATGTATAGAAAATAAAAACTTTGAAAACTTCGAAACTATGAAAGACATCAAGCTTAAAATAAAAAGAATATGCATAGAAAATAAAAACTTTTCATGTAAGTCAAGCGAAGTCAAATTCATCACTCGTTATTTAAAGACAACAAAATTAATCTGGTATTTATCGGAGAATGGAAGCAGGGATTTTACAATACTATGTTACGAAATTCCAGATATATGGAAGTTTCTGAACATAAATTTATTATTATTTTTCCAGCCTTTTGGGAAGAAATGGGCCTTAATTCTATGTCTATAACAGCTATGGACTACGATATAAGAACTGTGGGCTACGATATTAAAGAAGAATTAAAGTTTTGGAAAAAAATATATTAAAAAAGCTATTAGAGCACTCTTCATATCCCAATGGAGAAGGTGCTGACCTAATAGAGGATAAAATACCACTAAACGAAATTGAGGAGAACGCCCAAGACAAAGTAAATTCAAAGCAAGTTCCAGTACCTCCCTTTCCAAATATGGAAGAGGTTCCGTCAAAAAGTGCCATAGTATTTTCCAAAATGGAAGAACACCAAAAGTCTAAGGATGAAGAGGTTCAGTCAGAAATTGCCGAAGTATTTTCCAAATTGGAAGAACACCAAAAGTCTAAGCATATGAAATTAGTAGGTGCTGACCCAATAGAGGATAAAATAGCACTAAAAGAAATTGAGGAGAACGCCCAAGACAAAGTAAAGTCAAGGCAAGTTCCAGTACCTCCCTTTCCAAATATGGAAGAGATTCAGTCAAAAAGTGCCGTAGTATTTTCCGAAATGGAAGAACACCAAAAGTCTAAGGATGAAGAGGTTCAGTCAAAAAGTGCCAATTTATTTTCCAAAATGGATAAACACCAAAAGTGTAAGGATAAAGAGGTTTGGTCAAAATGTGCCATAGTATTTTCCGAAATGGAAGAACACCAAAAGTCTAAGGATGAAGAGGTTCAGTCAAAAAGTGCCAAAATATTTTCCAAAATAGAAGAATACCAAAAGTCTAGGCATATGAAATTAGACGGTGCTGACCCAATAGAGGATAAAATAGCATTCAACAAAATTGAGGAGAACGCCCAAGACAAAGTAAATTCCAGGCAAGTTCCTGTACCTCCCTTTCCAAATAACGAAGAGGTTCAGTCAAAAACTGCTATAGTATTTTCTGAAGTGGAAGAATACCAAAAGCCTAAAGATGAAGCGGTTCAGTCAAAAAGTACAATAGCATTTTCCGAAATGGATGAACACAAAAGTCTAAGGATGAAGAGGTTCGGTCAAAAGGTGCCATAGTATTTTCCGAAATTGAAGAACAGCTAAAGTCTGAGGATGAAGAGGTTCAGTCAATAAGCGCCAAAGTATTTTCCAAAATGGAAGAACACCAAAAGTCAAAGGATATGAAATTAGAAGGGGCTGACCTAATAGATGATAAAGTACAACTTAAGGAAATTGAGGAGAACGCTCAAGACAAAGTAAATTCCAGGCAAGTTCCAGTACCTCCCTTTCCAAATAACGAAGAGGTTCAGTCAAAAAGTGTCATAGTATTTTCCAAAATGGAAGAATACCAAAAGCCAAAGGACGAAGAGGTTCAGTGAAAAAGTGCCATAGTATTTTCCGAAATGGATGAACACCAAAAGTCTAAGGACGAAGAGGTTCAGTCAAAAAATGCCAAAGTATTTGCCAAAATGGAAGAACACCAAAATTCTAAGGATATGAACTTAGAAGGTGCTGACCCAATACAGGATAAAATACAACTTAACGAAATTGAGGAGAACGCCCAAGACAAAGTAAAGCTACTTCAAAAGGACGAGATATGGAAATTGCATCCTCTAAAGAATTATAAATATAAAGAAAGTAATGAAAATAGGAAAAAGAATTGGGTGAATGTTTGTGCGTGGTTGGGAGGGGCCGTGGTAGGCTTGGCAGCTATGTTGGCCTATCGAAAATGGGGTTGACTCTAAGTTATAAGACTAAGCTATAAAACTCTAAGCTATAAGACTCTAAGCTATAAGACTCTAAGCTATAAGACTCTAAGCTATAAGACTGTAAGCTATAAGACTCTAAGCTATAAGACTCTAAGCTATAAGACTCTAAGGCTATAAGACTCTAAGCTATAAGACTCTAAGCTATAAAACTCTAAGCTATAAGACTCTTAGCTATAAGACTCTAAGCTATAAGACTCTAAGCTATAAGACTCTAAGCTATAAGACTCTAAGCTATAAGATTCTAAGCTATAAGACTCTAAGCTATAAGACTCTAAGTTATAACGACTCTAAGCTATAAGACTCTAAGCTATAAGACTCTAAGCTATAAGACTCTAAGCTATAAGTTTCTAAGCTATAAGACTCTAAGCTATAAGGCTCTAAGCTATAAGGCTCTAAGCTATAGGACTCTAAGCTATAAGAATCTAAGCTATAAGACTCTAAGCTATAAGACTCGAAGCTATAAGACTCGAAGCTATAAGACTCTAAGCTGTAAGACTCTAAGCTATAAGACTCTAAGCTATAAGACTCTAAGCTATAAGACTCTAAGCTATATTACTCTAAGCTATAAGACTCTAAGCTAAAAGACTCTAAGCTATAAGACTCTAAGCTATAATACTCTTAACTATAAGACTCTATGCTATAAGACTCTAAGCTATAAGACTCTAAGCTATAAGACTCTAAGCTATAAGACTCTAAGCTATAAGATTCTAAACTATAAGACTCTAAGCTATAAGACTCTAAGCTATAAGACTTCAAGCTACAAGACTCTAAGCTATAAGACTCTTAGACTCTAATAAGCTATAAGACTCTAAAATATAAGACTCTAAGCTATAAGACTCTAAGCTGTAAGACCCTAAGCTATATAACTCTAAGCTATAAGACTTCAAACTCTAAGCTATAAGACTCTAAGCTATAAGACTCTAAGCTATAAGACTCTAAGCTATAAGACTCTAAGCTATAAGACTCTAAGCTATAAGACTCTAAGCTATAAGACTCTAAGCTATAAGACTCTAAGCTATAAAAACTCTAAGCTATAAGACTCTAAGCTATAAGACTCTAAGTTATAAGACTCTAAGCTATAAGAATCTAAGCCATAAGACTAAAGCTATAAGCTATAAGACTTTTAGCTATAAGACTCTAAGCTATAAGACTCTAAGCTATAAGACTCAAAGCTATAAGACTCTAAGCTACAAGACTCTAAGGTATAAGACTCTAAGACTCTATGAAGCTATAAGACTCTAAGCTATAAGACTCTAGGCTATAAGACTCTAAACTGTAAGACTCTAAACTGTAAGACTCTAAGCTATAAGGCTCTAAGCTATAAGGCTCTAAGCTATAAGACTCTAAGCTATAAGACTCTAAGCTGTAAGACTCTAAGCTATAAGACTCTAAGCTATATGACTCTAGGCTTTAAGACTCTAAGCTATAAGACTCTAAGCTATAAGACTCTAAGCTATAAGACTCTAAGCTATAAGACTCTAAGCTATATTACTCTAAGCTATAAGACTCTAAGCTATAAGACTCTTAGCTATAAGAATCTAAGCTATAAGACTCTAAGCTATAAGACTCTAAGCTAGAAGACT